>JAODAL010013073.1:0-12500 GCA_025379985.1 Phyllomedusa bahiana
CAACAGGTGTTGGGTTTTTTAATGGGTTTTAAAAAGCGGGGGCATTGTGCCATCCCCCCAGTGAGAAAAAGGCTGTATAGCCCGAAACGCGTCTGTGCTAGTTCACCATTGTGTGGTTATGCTGTTGAGTACTGCAATATACATTTTGTAATAAATTTTGTTTTTTTACGTCCCCCGTTTTGGATTTATGGGGAAAATTTAGCCATCTTTTTGGGCGTTCCCCGGATTTTCGCTTGGCGAAAAGTATAAATTTTAAATGGGTGTTTTTCATTTTGGGCCGCAGCCCTTTTTGTTCGGGCAACTTTGTATTATATTAATACAGAAAAATTTGTAGTAATTGAGGTGATTTCATAGTGCAAACCCACCTTTTTTACCCTTTAAAAATTTTTAAATGTTTTTTTTCACTTTGGCGGCCCATTTTGTACAAAGACCATTTTTTACTTATTTTGGATAAAGAAATTTGTAGTAATGAGTGTATTTCATAGGTGAAAAACCCACTTTTTTTATCCGTTATAAATTTTTAAATAGGTGTTTTTCATTTTGGCGCAGCCCGTTTTGTTCAAAACCCCCTTTACTTTTTTTTTAGGAACAGAAATTTGCTAGTAACTGAGGTGTATTTCATATTTGCAAAACCACCTTTTATTACCCATAAAACTTTTAAATAGGTTTTTTTCACTTTGCGCACCCCAGTTTTGTTCAAAGCCCCACCTTGTATTATATTAGGATACAGAATTTGCTAGTAACTGCGGTGTATTTCTAGGTGCAAAACCCCCCTTTTTTATTAACCGTATAACTTTTAAATAGCTGTTTTTCACTTTGGGTGGGGGTTTTTGTTCAAAAAGGCCCTTGTATTAAAATTTTGAATACAAAATTTTGTGGTAACTTGTTGTTTTTCATTGGTGCAAAACCCACATTTTATTATTTTAAAATTTTTTAAATAGCTTTTTTTCCCTTTTGGGCGGGCCCAGTTTTAATCAAAGAGGCACCTTGTACTTAAAATTTGAATACGAAATTTTTCAAAATGCGGTTGTTTTCTTTTGGGGCAAAAACGACCCCTTTTTTATCCCTTTTTAACTTTTTAAAAAGTGTATTGACATGGTGTGGCCAGTTTTTTTTTTAAATGCCACGTTGTACGACAATTTTGTAGAAACATTTTCTGTAACTGTTTCGTTGGTCATTGCGTAAAAAAAAGCAATTTCCCCTCCATGTAATTCTGAATGTTTTTTGCGTCGGTGAATCTCAGTTTTGGGGCAGATGCGAATTTTTTGATATTTTGTTGAAAACTTCAAATTTCCTATTCCTACGGGGCAGTTGTTAAAAACCCTGGGGATGAAGGAAAAACACTGTTGTTTTTGTCTTACGGTTTTCCACCAGACCGATTTTACAGGTATTCGTAGAAACAATTCGTTTCTAAACCTGTTGGCTGAAATCAGGGAATTTAAGGGTAGCTGTGTTTTTTGTCTTTCAATAAGGACCTTCCAAAAATCTTCCATACCTTCTTTTTTTTATATTTTTGAACATGGAGCGAAATTCGGTGGTAAACGAGCAAAGGGGGGGTGGGACATGGGGTGAGGTACGGAGAAAGGGGCTCCTTCCAATTCTGGCGACAACATGCAAGTCAGCGGATCGTCGGTTGCAGGATTGCAGGACCGTGAGGCCTGTCATCGCTGGGTCAGGGCTCTGTGAAACTCAGTAACGAACAGCTTTGCCAATCTGTTCTTCAGTGGTTAATGCAACCTGCATCCAGCAGTCTTACCTCCTCGTCCTCCCAGTCACGGCCACAAAGACCACATGGATCCGCAATAGAAGACTGTTAATAATAAAGCTATTGCAGTGCAATGTCTACACAAATGTCTTGGTAAAATTTATCCAGTATTTTTATAGAGCTTGTCTGTGTTCGCCCGTGGCCCCCCCTCCTATGCTCCCCCCCATGCCTTTACAGCGCTAGATGCACCTTTAAAAATCTTACCTAACTACAAAAATCTTCCAATCTCAGATCTAACAAAGTTGAAAGGATCACAGCTAAACAGTAGAGCTTTCTCTGTGAAAGAAATAGAATAATTCTCTGAGTGGTTGGACACAGGCAAAAGCGCACGTCCTACTGCTATGAGACGCTGAGAGACACTGATCATGAACAGGAAGGGCTGTTCTATGTAAAACAAAGGTCATGTGATTTTTCCAGCCAATCGCAACCATACACATCCCAGTCAGGGACTTTCGCACACACATCTAAACCCGTTTCTTATTCTGTAAGCTGATTTGCGGGGCCGCCAAAATGACAGGAAGTGCCGAAATGGCGCGATCTTAATAGATGATGCACAGATTTTAACCTAAATTATCGCATGATCTAAAAAATCCGATCACCATAAAAACTGTGCCGATTTCAACTTTGTCGATAATAATCGCTCAACACTAGTCATGAACCTTGTCGTCCAGAAATTTCTAAAGCGCTACCCGGGTCTGGACTGCCTGCTGAGGAAGGCTCGAGGTCTGAGCTCACAATTCCGCCATTCGCACCCTGCTTCGTCCTGCCTGGCTGTGTTGCAGCGTCAGCTCGGCCTCCCCATTTACCGTCTCATTGTTGACGTGGCAACATGCTGGAATTCCACCCTCCACATGCTCCAGCGATTGTGGCAGCAGCGAAAAATGCCATTTACGCAGTACGAAGTGACACATGGCTGACAAGCAGCTGTGGGACACTCGGGTGTTGAGCCCCCGGGGAAGTGGAGGCCAGGTGAAAGAGCTCTGCACCATCCTTGCCAGTTTTGAAGAAGCCACCAAAAATGGTCAGTGCGGACAATGCCCTTGTCAGCATGAGCATTGTGGTGATCTTAGTTCTGAAACAATCGTTGGACACTCTGAAAATTTGGTCCCACAGCGACGGAGGAGGGACGGACACAGATGCGGACACGGACCTTTCTCTCCTTTCGAATCCACAAGGCCCGACAGTTTCACAATTTTATCGGTCTTCGTTAGGCAGTGGTTCGGGATCCAGGGCTAGTGCAAGACGGCGCCTCAGCTCTCAGGGTGCATCATCTGAGGCAAGTCAGGGCTGTGATGAAGCTGTGCAGGAGGAAGCGGAGGCGGAGGAGGATGAGGTATTCCTGGACACCGACGTTACCGACGTCCCTGCCTTGGAAAGAGGTTGGCATGAATTTGAGGCAGAGGAGGAAGATGAGGAAGATCAGTTTGCTAGTGCCTCTCGACCCAGAGGCTTGGGGAAATAAAGTTCCATCTCTCACATGAGTGCTTGGATGCTCCATTTTCCTCCAACATGATCCTCGCATTAAGGCCATCAAAGAACAACAGTTACTGGGTGGCCACCCTCCTCGATCCCGGTACAAAGCAAAACTCAGCACTTTCCTTCCACTCACCCACCCACCCAAAAAGAGAGTAAAATGCAGGAATTGGAGACCGTGCTGATTGATCACCTGGAGACATCTGTTGCGTCTGCTTCACGTTCTTCAGTGGAACAACGTCAGCAACGTGATAGCAGTAGAGTGCCAAGAAGCCATAGCGGCAGCAGCAGCAGCAGGCATTGTGGCAGGAGCCTAAAGGGTGACTTCTGGCAATCTTTATTTACCACCTCACCAACGCATGTCATGCAGGGCACACATACAACACACAGAGACCGCTTAAGATCATGGTGCACGACTATCTGCGTCTCAACACCGATGTTTTTGGATATGTTCCGGACCCAATCGACTTCTGGGTATCCAAAATGGATGAATGGCCCGAGCTCGCTGGCCACGCCGTAGAGGTATTGTCCTGCCCAGCAGCCAGCATCATATCTGAGCGGACCTTCAGCACAGCTGGAGGAGTCATTACATACAAACGCATCCGGCTTTCCACAGATAATGTTGATCGTTTGACTTTCATCAAGATGAATCAGACATGGATCTCTGATGATGTTGTGGCCCCAATTGCCGAGGTCACCGATTAGTGCCGGTCTACTTCACATTCCTCTTCCAAAAGAAATGGTCCTCTTGAAAACTTTTTTTAAAATTATCATTTCTTACTGCAATTTTGATTCTCAGTTCCCAAAAGTTCATTTTGCGGTGAGGAGACTGTAAAACACAGCAAGGTTTCATGAAAAAAACGTATTCCATTTACTCACTTCATCTTTAGAATTTCTCGCATTGTCAATGGTTGTGGGGTCATGGTGCTGTGAGATACAGCTATAATCATGGTCCTTTGGAACAGAAATGTGTCTTCTAAGTGGCATTTCTCTTCACAATTTTTAACAGGTGGCTGAGAAGTCATTTTAATTTAATTTTTTTGGGTCATGCTGCTGTGAAATGCAAACTATACTACAGGGCCTATATAAAAATGTGGTTTCTAACAGACATTTGTTCTTCAAATTGTCAAGAATGGCTCAAGGGTTGTTTTGAAATTTTTGGGGCATGTTGCTGTGAAATGCAGCTATACTACAGGTCTTTTTATAAAAATGGGTTTTTTAACAGGGCATTTTGTTTCACAATTGTCAAACAGTGGCTCAAGGGTAATGCTTTGAATTTTTGGGGGCATTTTTCTGTGACTGCAGCTTTTTACTACAGGTCCTTTAATAAAAAAAAATGTGTTTCTAACAGACATTTGTTTTCACAATTGTCCAATGTGGCTCAAGGTTCATGCTTTTAATTTTTGGGGGCATGTTGCTGTGAAATGCAGCTATACTACAGGTCCTATTATAAAAAATGTGGTTTCTAACAGACATTTGTTCTTCACAATTGTCAACAGTGGCTCAAGGGTAATGTTTTGAACTCTTGGGGGCATGTTGCTGTGAAATGCAGCTATACTACAGGTCTTATTATAAAAATGTGGTTTCTAACAGACATTTGTTCTTCACAATTGTCAACAGTGGCTCAAGGGTCATATTTTGAATTTTTGGGGGCATGTTGCTGTGAAATGCAGCTATACTACAGGTCCTATTGTAAAAAATGTGGTTTCTAACAGATATTTGTTCTTCACAATTGTCAACAGTGGCTCAAGGGTCATATTTTGAATTTTTGGGGGCATGTTGCTGTGAAATGCAGGTATACTACAGGTCCTATTGTAAAAAATGTGGTTTCTAACAGACATTTGTTTTCACAATTTTTCAACAGTGGCTCAAGGGTCATATTTTGAATTTTTGGGGGCATGTTGCTGTGAAATGCAGCTATACTACAGGTCCTATTGTAAAAAATGTGGTTACTAACAGACATTTGTTCTTTACAATTGTCAAGAGTGGCTCCAGGGTGATGGTGCTGTCAAAAACAGGAATAGGTAGGACACTGTTAATGGACACATATTGCAAAATGACTTGTTTTTGCAAGATCTCTAACATAGCTAGCAATCCCTGTAGTGAGACAACCCATTTAAAAACAATTAAAAAAAAAAGAGATGGTGGGATTCCATCCTAAAAATGGTGGTTGAAAGACTCCTTTTTCCGGCACTTTTTAATCTGTGGGTCATGCAGGTTTAAGGGTCATGCTGTGGTACAAGACAGGTCTAGTGAATAGTCCATGTTTTTTTTTCTGTGACTCTTGTTGCCTAATCGTATTGCCTAAGATGTAGCACATATCCATTTTACTGTTGTGGATGTTACTTCCAGCTTCTCCAGCCCTGTTTGGGTGTAAGAATAAAGGTGTTGTTCCTCTCCCATAGACTTTAATGGTCATCGGCTATTATCTGTTATTGGCTATCGGATATCGGCATGATAATTGATGATATCAACTGTCGATCCAATGACGATAGTTGACGCAATCGCTAATCACTAGTTAACCATAATACTGAAGTGGCCCATCGTGAAAATTTTGTTGGAAATCACTGCTCTATGTTGTTTTCTAACTACATGAATGAAAATAAATAAAAATGTGAACACAAAAAGGAATAATGGTTTGCAGATAGGCTATTCTGAATTATATTAGAAAAGGATATGTAAGTTACTGTTGATGTAAAAACTGGCACAATTATGGAGCAAAGAATAAGTCATACCCATGAGCACAGAATGGCAAACGGAGTCCCTTTATCTCCATGTGATTAGTACGTATTCTGAGTGGCACTGTATTATGAAGATATGAAAAGCAATGGTTTTAGGAAAAATACTTATATAACATAGCATTTTGTTGACACAATAGGAAACATTGTATAAATTTGGAGGCAGTTAGAGGTTTAGTATTGCTCTACATAATGATACAACCTCTTCGAGAGCTATGGATTACCGTAATTGCGGCGCGCATTTCGCCACATACAACGCGCAATACGCGGTGAAATATGTGGCAAAATCAGCTGGTAAAGGGGTGTTTTCACCATGCTGTTTCACAGAGTTTGCTCTTCATAGGCAGCTTCAGGCTTCCACCTCCTCGTTACGCCATTGGTGGTTTAACAGCAGTGATTTACATATCAGCTCTGCTATTCCTAGCTGATCCTGTTAAATGGACATTGGTAATAGAAAGGGTTAAACAACAGTGCAGAAGGATACAGTGCTCTAAAGTGTTTGTCAGTAAGAAATATAAACAAGCCCCTGTGTGGTTGATAAAACACCATTAAGGTGAGTTCACCATTCTGACAATCCTGGCCACTGCTACTAGGGCATAAGGAGGTGTTTGGTAACCTAGGTAAGCTATTGTACACAAGCAAGATATAAGAACTGTGTTAGCTCTGAAATGAAGCAAAATTAGAACAGCAATGTATTTGGTAATAGTCTTTACCTTTGCCTATATTTTTAAATGTATAGAATACCCCTTTAATTACCTTCTGCCTGTTCTCTGTTGTTTTCTATTGGTGAAATTCTATTCTGGTGTAATTTTTAATTTTTGACAGTAAAACCTCTTCAGTCTTATAAACATGTGGGTTCACTTTTTTGTCATTGTAACTGACATTACCAATGTCAAATAAAATATACAATAAGTAATAGTCATTATTTTTGAATGATTCAGCCCTTAGTCACCTTGTGTATAGTCTCTGTTGTTTACTGTTGTTGAAATTCTAAATAGGCAATTCTTTTTATTTTCGACATAAAATTATCTACATATTTTATTTGACATCTATAATAATATCAGTTACCCTAACAAAAAGTGAACCCAAATACTTATGAAACGGAAGAGATTTTGGGCCACATGTATGAAAACTGTCTAGGTCTAAAATTCACTTTGTTGCCCATATCAACCAGTCAGAGCGCCCCTCTCATTTTTCTAGAGCATCACATGACATGAAAGGGGCGCTCTGATTCGTTGCAAAGGGCAACAAAGTGAATTTTAGACCTAGACAGTTTACATACATGTGGCCCAAAATCTCTTCCGTTTCATAAGTATTTGGGTTAACTTTTTGTTAGGGTAACTGATATTATTATAGATGTCAAATAAAATATGTAGATAATAATTAGACTTGCTTTTACAATGATTCAGCCCTTATTCACCTTTTGCTTGGTCTCTGGTGTTCTTATTGGTAGAGTTCTATGTATGTGTAATTTTAATAGAAAAATATTTTCAATCTCATTATTATGTGGGTTCACTTTTTGTCATTGTAACTGACATTATGGCTAAAAGCAGTATAAGATAAAATATGTAGGTAATTAGACTTGATTTTCCAATGATTCAGCGCTTAATCACTTTTTGTCCAGTTTATGTTGTTTCTTATTGGTGGAATTCTTTGTAGATGTAACTTTTCATTTTTGTTATTATAAGTCACATTTTAACTAAACCAATGTCAAATAAAATGTGTTGATAATTAGACTTTCTTTTCTTTTCCGATGATTCAGGAAACACAGGAATAGAAATATAATGGTCCTCACCACTGTTGTAAAGCTTGCTCATTGCACAGAACCATAGTGACCTTTTCACCTACATACCAGCAAACCAGCTCTGCTAAATGACTGAATATTATGTCTTAAATGAAGAACAGCTTCTTACATTGAATGATGCTAGACTGATAGAAATGTTCACTGAGTTGTTATTGAATTTTGGCTTCAGGAATTGTGTATAGGAAAAAATAATCTTGATACACATAGATTAGATATAAAAAAGGAAATGTCATCTTTATTCGAAATTTGACTTGATACATATTGTAGTTTTCCATGTGCAATAAATTGTTCTAAAAATCATGTCACAGTCTTAGAAAAATAACCACCTTATCTTTGTGACGGAAAATAACACAAAGCTCACAAAAAAGCAATTCTTTTTCTAAATCCTGCTTAGAATGTATGTTTTGGCATAAACCCAGAGCCAGATTAAAGCTTGTGTAAGCATTTCATTTTTCTATCAGAGTTATATTTTCAGAACAGTGCCACATTTATATTTAAGTGGGATCAGCTGTGCTCTAAAAATGTCTTCCAGTATTGCGAGCACAACCTCTCACATAATGCAGGTATATTCCTACCTAGTCTTCTTTGCTCAGTAATCCTGGATTATTTTGGATGTCTCTTAAATAAGATCATTACATTAATTACCTAGATGGAAGCTAAAGTAACCGTGATTATTTGAATATAAAAAAAATCTGAGATATTGCATACTTGGCACAATAAATGAGTTGTTTCTGTCTTTTTAGCACCCTAAGGCTATTGTCCCACATCACTACTACCACATGTGGATCAATCCTCGTCCACATGCAGTGACCAGTGGCAGTAATTTTACTAATAAAATTGTGTTAACCTAACTATTGACAATGAGTTTTATCATTTAGATTAGGTTAAGACTGAGTTGCAATACCAGACACAGTTCACCATCCAGACTAAAAAAAAAAAAGAACAAGTCCTCGTCTCTCAGTCTTAATGAACCTATTTAAAAAAAATTTCCCATCTGAATACTTTCACAGAACCTGCACTTCACAGCTGTTTCAGGCTCCCACTTCTGGTTTAGACTGTGGGTGGTTCTACAGCACCGAACATTCAGCTCTGTTAGCTCCTGTCCCTAACTTTGTTGTTAGGTCTGGTTCACACGGGTTATTCAAGCCGTAATTGCGGGACGGATTTCGCCCGCAATTACGGCTTGAATAAGGGGCGGGGGCGCAGCTCCCCCGCCCCATAGACATCCATTATCCACGGCGCGTGCATGTCACTTTCTCCCCGCCCGGCGTATTCGCTGAGAAGTGAGGAGAGACGGAATCCACAATTCTCTATGAGAACTGTGGATTACCGTAATGGCTAGCCATATTGCAGCATAGTACGGCGCCCAATACGGCTGGAATCTGTGCACAAAATAAGCCGTGTGAATGCCCTTTAGAGGATCACTGGTGAAGGACTGAGTTTGAAAAAAACATGACACTGTAAGGGTATGTTCACACTTTGTTTTTGTGCCACCTATATTTGTGCACCACAAAACACTTTCGTTCCTTTTTTGAAACTATACACTTGCTAGTGCGTAATTTCAGCACAAAAATGACACGTAGTGCTCAAGGCAGATTTCTGCCTTCTATACTTTATTCTTTTACAACACGTAAATGCCGGAAAGAGTTGACAAGTCAATTGTTTTCAGGGGCTTGGAAAATTAAAAGGGGATAAAATACGCATCGTGTAAATGAAGGTGCATATTTTACATCACCATATATGAGAAGTGTTTAAAACATTGCTAAGTGCCAAAATACATGCCAAAATACGCCGTGTGGGCATACCCTTAAAGGGGTTGTCTCACTACATTGATTCATCTCACCTCAGTCCTGTTTTCTTGCTTCCATTTTGAATTCAGGGGTGTGTTTACTGGTTTCCACTAGGCTACAGTAGAAGCCAGGTCTGTAGCTCTAGCAACCAGTGCTGGTAGCCTATCAGGATAGATCAAACAGGTCTGTAGCTATAGTGACCTGAAGAGCTGATGCAGCCCACACAAGAGGGAATATCTAGGAATATATTGCAAAGTGACTTGTTTTTGCAAGATCTTTAACATAAAAAGCAATCCTTGTAGTGAGACAACCCCTTTAAGCATCATGTGCTTGGCTGTTCTTTGGGGCAGTTTAACCTGTTTTTTTTTCTGATAACAATTGTCACAATCAGATGTTAGCTGGAAGTCAATAGCAATAATAAAAAGCACTCCAAACATTGCTTTTTTTCTTCTTTGTTTTCGTTTTACAAACGCAGCATATTGTAGCTATTATGTTTTTTCAGGTAGTGTCTTTTTAACTTCATGCCTAAATGTGCATTCTATTTTTTTATTGCAATTTTTGTGCAGTGTTTCCACATTACAAATCATTTGATTAATATAGGAATCATTAAATCATATGCTCTACAGATCACAGGATTTTTGATGAGGAAAAAGCACCAGAAAACAATGTACCAAAAACATGCATGTACCTTATCATGTTATTTCGAAACAGTCGTAGAAAAACTGCATCAAAATATGCACAAAGCATGTAAGAAACACGTACAGTTTTGGAGGCCAAAACACTCCATCAAAGAAAAATGTATGAAGAAAGCCTAACAGAGATGGTATTGTGACAAACACCAGAACCTATTTTAAGATAAACAGGCTTGTCACAAGGATTCACATTTTGTATTGCATGACATAATCCTTTGTTATTTCCCCCAGCTGAAAGCATATCTATCATCAAACTCAGGCAAGATGTAGCTGTTGACAGTTTCCTGAGCTTTTACCTGCCAGAAAACTCTCCACTAAGGTAGCATTAATGCGTAAAAACAGAATCAAAACTGCAGTAGAAAACCTTTACTGTGGTAAACAGCATATCCGATTACCTCTTTTTAAAACTGTTGCAAATAGTGGTAGAAACAAATGCATTTTACTAAGTGCAGCACCACAACCACATTGTGTGAATACACCACAGGATCTTGTTTATTTCCATCACCCTTATGTAGATAGTTTATACTACATTTGCTTGTAGCAAACAGAGACTTGCTATACTTCATCAATTCATCATTGTTTATAAGGTTGGCGTTGTAGAGTGTGCCTCCACTGTACAAGTGATCTTCTAAAAATACGTATAGGTGCAGGCTCAGACTGTCCCACAGAGGAATAGGCGAAACCCAGGGTGGGCCCCAGAGTTGTTTTCTAACTGCATATGCTTCTTCAGAAGAGTAAAAAAGCAGAGAAAGAGAGGTAAAAAGCAAGAGGCAGAGTATAGGGGCCTGTACAGTCATTTAATGTAGCTGTAGGGTGGGCCCCTAAAATAAACTCCACCGGTGGGTCCATAAAACTCAACTGGTGGGCCCCTAGAGTCAACTGCACCTGTGGGCTTTAGGCAGCCCAGTCCGACATTGTATAGGTGTAGCATTCTAATGTTTTATAGTTATTGCATGGCTTGTAAACAGAAATATATATTATATGTATATAATCTTAATGATGATGAAATTCCCTTTTACTTTGGAGTACATGTGCTTTAAGTACCAGTATCATATGTATGCCTGCATCTAGCATATCAGCTCTATATTCCCAGCTCTTCTAATTGCAGTGACATGACTGCAGTCTATAGTGCACCAAGCTATAGAGCCCAAAGTAAACAAACAAAAGTAATTAATTTGCTTTGTTTGGTAGATATAAGGATATGTTCACATGGCTTAACTGCGGGGCGTACAGTACGCCCCATAATTAACCCGGGTGTTCGGGAGTCATGCTGATCGGCGTGTACTCCCGTGGCGCGGGGTGGCAGGCATCCCGCCGACCCCATACACTGTCATTACTCGCGTGAATAAATGACATGTCCATTATCTCCCAGCGCTGACAAAACGATCGGATTTTATACGCGGGGAGAGGAGGCATAATCCACAGTTCTCTATGAGAACTGTGGATTACCATAATGATGGGGTGTATTTTGCTCGTATTAGAGCGCAGTACGCTCTCAATACGTAGTGAAATGCATCCCAAAATAAGCCGTGTGAACATACCCTAACACACTCTGTTCTCAAGCTGCCGGCTGGTCCGGTGACAACACTCCCTGTTCTTTGTCTAATTAGGTTGGGAGAGTAGGACGGTAACTAGAGAAACCTGTGTACACTCAGAGCAGATAAAATGTCTCTTATCTCCTAATCAAAGTAGAATCAAAAGAGAAATGTATTTGAAAAAAGTCTTGATTTAACATTCCTTACATGTTGAAAGATGATCTTTGTAGTGAAACAACCCCTTTACAGCATGATCTAGATATGGTATTTTTATCAGGCAGTTTGTAGTGGGTTTTTTTTTGTAGTTTTTCCTGTTACTGTGTCTGCTAATGTATATTGCATTTTTTTTGTTGCACTTACAAATTATGCAATTTAAAAATAAGTCTTAAATATAAATGAATCACATCATTTATTATGGGAAATATGCCTCAGAAAAAACACCACCAAAAAACTGGAACACTGAAACACTGAGATTGTAGGGTAAAAACACCACAAAATCTCATCAACAAATGCATGATGTACAAAACCAATACAGTTTTAAGACAAAAAAGGCTACAAAAAGCATGTGCAAAGCAGCCTTAGAAATTGTCCACATGGCAGGATTTTCAGTTGGTTTTACAGAGTTTAATAGAAAATCCGTGCCGCAGTCCCCACTGAATGGATTTTCTGCCGGACGGTTTTTTACATCGTCGGCGTTCCAAAA
>JAODAL010013073.1:17500-92686 GCA_025379985.1 Phyllomedusa bahiana
TACTGTGCAGTCTATTTCTGCTTTTTGCTTGTTATCCGTCTTACAGTGAAAGTCCTAAGAAAACAAGAAGTCTTAAGAAAACCTTTTGGTCCAATATGTCAATGATCTGATAAGAGTATATTCACATCTGCGTTACTAGAAAATAACAATGGTGCAGGTACTATTACATGATGGACAGCACCGGTTTCTGTCATTGTGCCTATAATTTCACCAGACAAAATGGCGCCAAATAATGTACCACAATGAATATGATGAGGGCACCTTAAAGAAATTCTGATGCAGATATGAATATGGTCTTAGGTAACACATATTCGTTCCTGGTGACATCAACATCATTGTATGTTTTTTTCCCATTTTTGTAGGGTTAGGGTTGGACTTAGGGTTTCCAAGATGTTCCCCAGGTATATGGTGGCATTCCCGTGCAAATTAAAGGCACTTGCTAGTGTAGGTTCTTTCCAAGGGCCAGAAAATAAATGTAACATTTTCCTGAATAGGCTTTAATGGGATTCATGTTTAGGACATCCTGAAATTTGAATATTTTGACAAGTTTGGCCGATCTGTGATTGAACCAAACCTGGACCTATACAAGCGGCACTATTGAGGAGTTTAACCACGCTTCACAACAAAACAGTCCTAATAAGAACACAGGAATATAATAGGTAACACCTGCCAGGCAAGATATAAAAATAAATACTAATGATACCATGTATTATGTAAGTATCATGTTTGCAAAGTTCATGCATCTTTAAATTCCTCTTTTCTTGAAATCGGATTAAAACTTCATATGTGAACACTAACGCCATGTTCACGCGGCTTATTTGGACATGGTTTTGGACGAGGTTTTCGGAGCGTTTCCGCTCCCAAAACCTCGCCTGAAACACGCTTCCCCAGAAGAGGTTTTAGAGGCGTTTCTCAGCGAGATTTTGGGCGAGGTTTTGGATGAGGTTTTCGACGAGGTTTTTACCCATATAAATTAATAGCCAGGACAAAAAACGCGCCTAAAACACGCTTCAAGAATTGACGTGACACTTCTTTTTCAGCGCTTCCAAAGAAGCGCGTAGAAACCTTGTCGTGTGTGAACTACAATGAGGTTTTACATAGGAATCAATGGAATGAACTGGGGGCATATTGGAAGCATGTTGGACGAGGTGTTGGGCGAGGACACATGTCGAAAACCTTGCCCAAAACCTTGTCCAACAAAGGCGTGTGAACAAGCCCCACGGGGCGTATGTATGAAAACTGTCTAGACGTAAGACTATTTTTGTTGCCCATAGCAACCAGAGCTCAGTTTTCATTTTTCCAGGGTACTATATGAAATTAAAGCTGTGCTCTGATTGGTTGCTATCGGCATGAAGGCAGTCTTACGACTAGACAGTTTCATACATAAGGCCCTAAGAGGGACATGTATAAGAGGTGGTGCTGCCTCATCAGTCATACTTCTTAGTAAATTAGTGTAGCATTCATCAGTATGTATGAAAGAGTCTCACGGCACTTTATAAATGTGTACCGTTGTGAGACACATTTATGCGCCAAAAAGTGGAGTGGTTAAGTGGAGGTCATTGGTGTTAACCTTGATGTTGCAATGGGCTGTCAGTTGTATGTTACCCACTCACCACCATGTACTATTATGGTGTGAGAGGGGTTCATTTAAAAACCTGTGCAAAATCTTAGGGTGCTTTCATATGGAGCGTTTTTGGTGCATTTTTTGGCGTGTTTTTTTATGCTAAAGCACCCTTACAAAGTAAATGTATTTAGTCATAGGACAATCCCTTAAACTTTAGTTAATGGTTTTGAGTTATACCCATAAATGACTATGTTCAATATTTCTTGCTTTCCAATTCTTTTTTAGCAAATTTCTCCATATGTTAATGACTGCTAAGCTTGACATTTGTGCTTATAAAGTGTCAAGTTACAAAATATCTGGACTTTAAAACCACCAAAACATGTTTAGGGAGCTTTCACATTAAACTGCCTTTATTACCAGCAAGCCTTTTTCACTTCTCTAAACTGTTTGGAAAGTGAGGAATTAATTAGTGTGTTTGTATCCACAAGACTTCAAACACAGTAATTGATTACTTACTTTAAACACCTTTATGAACAATTTAGACAACGGAAAGAAGCTTGCTGGTAATAAAGGCAGCTGTGTTTTTGATGCGTTTTTGGAAGCGTTTAATGCTGTACATTGCTGCACAAAAAATGCATCAAAAAACGCACCAGAAAAACGCTTCGTGTCAAAGCCCCCAAAAAATTCTCCAAGCCTGCGCTGTGTGAAAGCACCTTTGTTCACATTCATATATTACATGCAATCTGTAAATTTAACACCTTGTCAGGAGGAAAAATGTACAAACTTTAAACATTACATGTAAGTCTACAAACTTTATTCATGACATTTTCTTCCTGTTTAATATTATCACTGTATGTATACACATCACACTTCTAAATTGCTCCATGAGACTTCTGCCTCTCAAACATTACCAGAGATTTCAAGAGAGCCAGTAAAAAAACTTCTTGAGGCTCCCACTGTCACACTGTTCCTTGACATTATATATTACAAAGTTTAATATATAAATATGAACTACTGATTTATTAAAATTACACTCACGTACTATGTATATAAAACTAGATAATTAATGGTATCAATAGTATGGATGATCAGTGTGTATATGAGTGCAAGTACAGTATATACACACATGTATATAATGTATATAATGTGTGTGTGTGTATATGTATATATATATATATATATATATATATATATATATATATATATGTGTATATTTATTGTATACATACATATATACACTGGGTACGGAAGGTATTCAGACCTCTTTAAATTTTTCACTCTTTGTCTCATTGCAGCCAGTTGGTAAGATCAATAAAGTTCATTTTTTACTCATTAATGTACACTCTGCACCCCCTCTTGAAAGGAAAAAACAGAAATGTAGATATTTTTGCAAATTTATTAAACAAGAAAAACTGAAATATCACATGGTCTGAAGTATTCCGACCCTTTGCTCAGTATTGAGTAGAAGCACCATTTTAAGCTAGTACAGCCATGAGTCGTCTTGGGAATGATGCAACAAGTTTTTCACACCTGGATTTGGGGATCCTCTGCCATTCTTCCTTGTAGATCCTCTCCACTTCCCTCAGGTTGGATGATGAACATTGGTGGACAGCCATTTTCAAGTGTCTCCAGAGATGCTCAATTGGGTTTAGGTTAGGGCTCTGGCTGGGTCAGTTAAGAATGGTCACAGAGTTGTTCTGAAGCCACTGCTTTGTTATTTTAGCTGTGTGCTTAGTGTCATTGTCTTGTTGGAAGATGAACCTTCGGCCCACTCTGAGGTCCAGAGCACTCTGGAAGAGGTTTTCATCCAGGATATCTCTGTACTTGGCCGCATTCATCTTTCCTTCAGTTGCAACCAGTCGTCCTGTCCCTGCAGCTGAAAAACACCCCCATAGCATGATGCTGCCACCACCATGTTTCACAGTTGGGATTGTATTGGGCAGGTGATGAGCAGTACCTGGTTTTCTCCACATATACTGCCTAGAATTCACACCAAACCAGATCAGACCAGAGTATCTTATTTCTCGTAGCCTGGGAGTCCTTCATGTGTTTTTTGGCAAACCGTATGCAGCCTTTCATATGTCTTGCACTGAGGAGAGGCTTCAGTTGGCACTCTTCGCAATAAGCCCCGACTGGTGGTGGACTGCAGTGATAGTTGACTTTGTGGAACTTTCTCCCATCTCCCTACTACATCTCTTTAGCTCAGCCACAGTGATCTTGGGGTTCTTCTTTACCTCTCTCACCAAAGCTATTCTCCCATGATTGCTTACTTTTGCTAGACCCCAGGTCAAGAAACAGTTGTGGTCTTCCCAAACTTCTTCCATATAAGGATTATGGAGGCCACTGTGCTCTAAGGAATGTTGAGTGCTGCAGAAATTCTTTTGTAACCTCGGACAGATCTGTGCCTTGCCACAATTCTGTCTCTGAGCTCCTTGGGCAGTTCCTTAGACCTCATGATTCTCATGTGCTCTGACATGCACTGTGAGCTGTGAGGTCTTATATAGACAGGTGTGTGCCTTTCCTAATCAAGTCCAATCTGTTTAATTAAACACAGCTGGACTCCAATGAATGAGTAGATCCATCTCAAGGAGAATCAGAAGGAAATGGACAACATGTGAGTTAAATATGAGTGTCACAGTAAATACTTATGACCATGTTATATTTCAGTTTTTATTTTTTAATAAATTTGCAAAAATATCTACATTTCTTTTTTTTTCCTTTCAAGATGGGTTGCAATGTGTACATTAATGAGCAAAAAAATTAACTTCTTTGATCTTACCAAATGGCTGTCAAAAATTTAAAGGGGTCTGAATACTTTCTGTATCCACTGTATAGACATATCAGTGTATGTATGAGTGCAAATGCAGTATATATACTGTATATATATTGTAGGCAACCAGCAGGTAAAATTGTGGAAGGCAGATACGTCCCAGGCAGATTGCTGTATCCCGTATGGAATTTGCAGTGAAGAGAAGTTGGCCGGTCCAGCAGTACGTTCTGGCTTTTCCATCTAGCTGAATTTCAGCAGGAGAACTGCATTGTATGTGCCACCAGAGTTCAGGAGCTCAGTGGATGAAAAGAGAGTTTTAGTCAGTGACACTGGATTGCTGACTTGTGTATAGTTAGTACAGCTGCCATGCAGCTTACATGGGCTGTAAAACCTCTGGAGATATTTTCTGTTCCTGCTTGGTGTTCCATTGTTTATTTACGCGGTTAATGGCACACCAACATATGTCACTCTGACACCTCCAGCACAGTTCACGTACAGAACATAAAATCCAAACAAAATTCTCGTAAGTATAGCTATTACCTCCAAACACATTAAGTCCCTCTCTAACCCATGGTCTGGACCTACCGTCCAGCACCACCAGCACTGTACTCTCTCTGCACAGTATAGGCTTCCCTTGGGGGGTAGGAGTCTCTCTGGGGCTCCTCTGCTACTCCACTGCCAGGTAGCAGGAAGACACTTGGGTTCTACCCAAGTGTGAGCCAAGTCCCAGGAAGAACAAACGGCAGAAGTGCAGGGATCTCATTATTACCAAGGGAAACAAACCTCGACAGCAGGAAACCACCACTGTCCAGCAGGAGGAGCTGTGCTGGAGAGCCCGTCAAGCAGGATGTGCTCATGAGGGTCCTTTGAGCTGGAGGTCGGAGAACATGTCACTACGGATGTATTGGTTGCTGGTGGATGATCTCCCACTGTGGGTTGACATGGATTGTCACCAGGATGTCTCCAAAGTGCACCCGGACATCGTACCCAGTGTGAGAACCCGACCAGACTCTGGTAAGACCATTCCAATGAGCTTTGAAACCTGTTGTGGGACTGTCGTCCATGTGCCTAAGGTTTGTGAGAACCTGCAGTCCGGCTGTTTACTTGGCAGAGACTTCCCCCATTTTGGGCACTTGTGGGCAACCGCAAGGGTATCCAGCAAAGGAAGTGACTTCTGCTGGGAAGTGCCCCCTGAGGAGTATGTGGTGCCGCTGCCTAAGAGAGAAGAGCCTGAGTTGGCATCTCAGAAAGTACTTGAGACTAACATGGTTTATTTTGGACTGGAAAAGTCTAATGAACTATGTGTTCGGGACATGTGCCTAACATTACCTGCTGTGTTGCCTGTGGGAGATGGTAACACCTCTGCTACTTCAAGGGACATAAATGCTGTGCCTATTGCAGATGCTAATAATGGGTTAAATATAAGTGTGTGCCCCTAAAGGTCATGACTAACAGTGCTGAGACTATAGCAGAGAATGTGTGTCCTGGGGTGCATGACAGTCTGGAGACATGTGTTAACTCTACAGGCTCAGGTGGAGCTAATGTGGTTGCCCCTAGCAACAAGGTGTCCTTTGCATCTCCTGTTGTGGAAACCTGTGAATATGAGTGTGTTACAGCTGTGTGTGAAGTGTCTGGGGTCCAGTCAGTAAAGGTGTCTACCCATAACCCCAGCGCACTGTGTGTACCTGATGGTAGCGTGCAAGTAGCAGGTAATGTGTGCCCAGTGCTTGATGACCATCTGTTCTGTAGCAGTGTGAACGCGGCCAGTGTATTGCCGGGAAGAGAGAACACAAATCCTCGGAAGGAGGGCTCTGCTGCAGAGTGTGAGGAGACTAGTTTAAAGAGGGTGTGTCCAGACCTTAGGGCGGTGTAAGCCTGCATGAATGAGACCTCAGAGAATGATAAAAATAATTTTTTAAAGAAAACGTGTGCTGAGGCAGATTCTGTGTGCAGCCCTGAGCAGTGTATCTCTGATGGAAATCCAGATTGTGACACTATAGAGGGTGAAGAGAAAGGTCGTGCTGTTACCTGTAGTCCCCCTGTGATCACATGTTCCAGTGTCTGCTATATTTCCAGTAGCTTTTGGTGCAATGGTCACAAAGACTGCAGTGATAGAAAGACGGGAGGTAAAAAGGTGACTGAGTTGCCTAATGTGAACATGGCCAGTTTGGTGTATGAGTGGGAGAACTATAAAGATAATGGCCTGGCGGCTATGACTGATGTCCCATTTATAAATGTGTCTGCCATTGTCTCCAGCGCACAATCTGAATTTGACTGTGAGCAAAATGTAGAAGTGTCCCTAATAGAGGTTGAGAATTCTCCCTTAGATATGGTTACAGGGGATGTGCAGGAAAAATCTCCACACGTTGCTGCAGAGGGTTGGCTGTTAGACAGAGCCGGTGAGAGGTGTGCACAGGGGAAGGTGTCCTCTGACACCGATGAGGTCTTTATTGCAGAACATACAGTTTCTGTGGCCCCAGTAGTGAAAGCTAAGCCTACTGAGGTAGTCACCATGGGTTGTAAAGCTCAGATGTCTGCCGGCGACCCCTGTACTCATGCAAGGGTAGTGCATGGAAGGGAGGAAACAGACAGTGAATGTGGTCTTTCAGCTGCTGTGAGTCAGGTGTATGGTGGGACCAGCGAGTCCTCAGACATTAAAAACTCACCCAGTAAAGACTGAGTTTAATAAAGGGGTCCCCCCGAGATGTAGTGATTGCCCTGCAATAACCCTTATTATTAACCTCATTTTAAAGGTACCCACAGAGGTAAATTGTGCCCCCGGGTAGATGCACCCCCGAAAAATTTAGGGGATGTGTGCCCAAAAAAAGGCAGGAAAAGGTAAAGTAAAACCACGGGACTTTGACATAAAAATTTTTTGGGGTTAAATTTGTATTCCTGCAGACAAAAGGGGTAGTTTGGTTGGGCTCAGGTGCACCCCTAAAGGCCAGGGTTGGATGCAACCCTGTAGGTATGCTGTCTTTACCAGTTTCCCGGGAAACCCCAAATGTGGTTGCGGGGTTTCCCCACCGGGGTCCTTTGTTTGATGTGAGACCCATGAAAATTTAAAAACCTTTTCCCAGTGGGCACGGGAACCCCAAGGGGAAAGCCTTTTTTAAAGAAAAAAAAGGCTTCAAGGCCTGATAAAAGGGAAATTGGGATTTTTAAAGAACCCTGGGGAAGATCAGCATGCGGGTGGAATTTTATGCCCATCGTTAGCAAGCGCCAATGGGTTGTGAAACCTTAGTAAGTGGCAGAAAATTGCCCTGTTCCCCAAATTGTTTTTTGAGTGCCATGCTAAAAAGCCCTCAATTGAGTTGTATGGGGACAATTTTGTCTCGGGCCCCTTGGGATGTGGAAAGACTTTGCCCCAAATGGGGAGCTTTAAACCCCGGAGAGAGCCTATGCAATGTGAGAAACCCCTTTAGGGGGCCCTTTATAAAAAGGGGGGGGATATGGGGAAAGAGCAACCACGGGAGCGCATGATCCTGCCACTAGAGGGCGTAAAAGCAGAAAACCGCTGCAGAGGAAACCAAACCTGGGCCCTTTGGTTTTGGTAGGGAAAAGCACCCTATTTTCCCAAACAGATGATGATAAAAAAAACCTTGGACACTTACAGTACGGCTAAAAATACTGAAAAGGCGGGTATGAAGGGGGTGGTTTTTCCGAGACACCTAAAATTTTGGGGGTTGGGGCTGCCCCCCAAATTCCGGGTGGGGGTTTTGGAAATGTCTTTGGAAAAAAAATTTAAAGGCCTCCTACAAACAGGTTAATCGGGGGGCGAGTCGACTCCCCTCCCGGGTTTTGGGGGCAAACAGGGGAGCAAGAGAAAAAGGGCTCGGGCCCCCCAAGGGGCTTGAAAAAGCCAGGACCCAGGGGGAAAGACGGGAGAACTGAAAAAGGTTTTATTGTGGGACGGGGATATAAGGTCCAGCCCCACAGGTAAAAGGGGATTTTTTTTTGCATCTATTTATTTTTTAAGGGCGGATGACCCAGGGTTTTTTCTGTACTTTTTTTCTTGAAACTTTGGGGTACGGAAACCCCCTGTGGCCTCAATAAAGCTGGCGGGAAGGCCTGTAAGAAAGCCTTTTGCCCGGTGTGAAACTCCGTTTCCCAAAAGGAAAACCTTTTCCCGCCTAAAAGCAAAACCCCCCTTTAGCCATCCAATATGGGGGCCCAAAATTTGGGGAGTGGTTTTGCCACAATAATAATTTTTTACACAGGTAAAACAACAAAAAGAAAAGTAAAGAAAGAAAATAAAACAAAAGATACTTTTTTTAAAAAGAAAAACAAATTACTTTCTTTTCCCTTTAAACTGGAAACTTTCACAATCTTTTTAATAGCCCCTTAGTCCCAGGCATCCTATGGCTGCGAAGAAACATAAAAAAGGAAAAAAAAAATAAATTTTCCAGTTCCCCGGAGCTTTCCAGAAAAATTTACATTTTTAAATACAACTTTTTTCCTTATAATTTGAAACTTTTTTTTGTGTTTTTAAAAAAGAAACATTTAACACCCCCCAAAGACTGTGCAGAGAATATATATATATATAAAAAAATATTATATTAATATTTTAAAATATTTTAATAAATTAAATATATATATATATATATAAAATAAATTTGGTGCCTCAAAAGTTTAAAACCCCCATCAAAATTTTTTTTGCATACCTGGCCTTTTTTTCAGAGAATATAAAAATACACAAAAAACTTTTTTTTCCACCAGGGTTAGGGGTTGGGGTTTAAACCCAAATTTTATTGTAAAATTTACTGTTTTCTTTTTTAAAATATCAAAAATACAACCAAAAAAAACCCAAAAAAACCCCGACCCAAAAAGTTCACATTTCTGATGTTTTGGGGGCCGATAACTGACACAAATGGGTTTGTAGGGTTTTACTAAAGGTAACATCCTTACCTGGACCTTTTTTGCTTCCAATCAGTGTATGTGCATAAAAGCTGAGTGAGTTTTCTGGGGTCCCGACAGACCCCTTTCAAAAAGCACTGAAAAGGTTTTTGGATTGTGGGAAGGGTGGGAAAGAAAAAAAAAAATTTTCCAAAGGGGTCGACGGGGAAAATTAGTTAACCCGTTTTAAAAAGGGAAAAAGGGATAAAAAAAGAAAATTCCAAGAAATTAAAAAGGGCAGTCAGCAGGGTTCAATCGGATTTAACAAATGGAAAATCAGGGGGTCTGAAAAAACCAAACCACGGGCAGGGAAAACCCAAAAAAATTTTTGGGCCCCAACTGCCAAAGGAAAAAATTTTTTGGGGTTTCAAAAAAAAACCCACAAATAAAAATCAGCTGAAAAACAGGGCTCTCGAAAACCCAAACGGGGTTTGGCCCGTTTTACAAAATTCAAAAAATAAGGGGGGACTTGAAGAAATATGGGGTGCATGGTCAAGTTGTCCCAAAAAAAAGCAATTACTGGCAAAGCCCCAAAATTTCTCAACTAAAAAATTAAAGCCCAAAAAAAGCATAGAGAAAAAGCTTTTAAAACTTTCTGGAACAAGGTAAATTTTGGGGTGGGTGAGTTAAATTTAAAAGAGCGTTTTCCGTTTACCCATCGCATCCCGGGCATAGTCAATATCGGCAAAATTTTCAATAAGAAAATCCCCAAAAGTTCCCATAATTTTTAATTTATCGCCGTATTTTACCATTAAAGGGCTATGGGAGAGGAACAAACACCTTCATTCTTTCCCCCCAAACAGGGATGGAGTAAACTGGGAAAAAACATCCACAACAAACAAAAATGTATACGTGCTACCCTCTAAACAAGACAATTTTGGTTATAAAAGCCAAAAAAAAAATCCCCAGACCAAATATCACTATCCCCCTTTTTGCACCACAGCATTACCCTTAAACCTGGGATGAAACCCCCAAATTAAAAAGGGGCCAAAGGTTAAAATTTGAACAATCAATTTTTTCTTTAACTTTACATTTTAATTTCCCTGTCCTGGAATGGGACATGAGCCCCAAAAACCGCCCTGACCCCAATTAAAAAAAAGTGCCGGAAAAAGGAAATCTTTCCAAACCCCCATTTTAGTTAACCCGGGCATTTTCTAAAACCCTTTTCCACCTTTTGACCAATTAAAACCCTTTTGACCCACAGATTAAAAAATGCAAGAAAAAAAAGTTTTTTTTAAACCAAACCCTTTTTGTTGAACCCGGACATTGAAAATATACCCCGTTTCCCGGACCGCAGAAAAGAAACCCTTTAAAACCCTTTTTACCCCCCAAATTAAAAAGTGCGGGGGAAAGGAATTCCCTTTTAACCAAACCCTTTAAGGGTTGAACTGGACATTGACTAAACCCTTCCCGGGAAAAACATTTTACCATTAAACCTGTCCTTTACCCCCCAAATTTTAAAAAATGGGTGGGGAAAAAGGGGTCCTTTTAAACCCCCAAATTTTAAGTTGAAATTTGGGCATAACTATATCTGTCCCCTTTTCCGGGGAATTTACCCTTATACCTTCTGAACCCCCAGATTTAAAAAATGCGGGGAAAAGGAGTCTTTCAACCCCATTTTAGTTGAACTGGACATTGGGCTTTACCTTCCCTGGACCGCATATGACCATTAAACCTGTCCCCCCGCCCCCAAAAAAAAAAAGTGCCTTGAAAAAAAGACCTTTTAACCACCATTTTTAGTTTAACTGGAATTTAAATATTTTTTTTTCCTGACCCGGGAAAAAATGACCAAAATTAAAAATGTCTGACCCCCAGATTGAAAAGTTTCCGGGAAATAGGGGTCTTTTAACCACCATTTTTTGTTTTTACTGGGCATTGAAATAAACCTGCCTGGGCCACAGATGAGCCCCAAACCCCGCCTGATCCCCACATTTAAAAAAATTCCCGGAAAAAAGAAGGTCTTTTAACCACCATTTTAGTTTTTTCCCCTGGACAAAAACTATACCTGTCCCCCCGGGCCACAGCATGAAACCCCCAAACCTTTTTAACCCCAGATCAAAAAGTGTGGGAAATATGCTATTTTTTTTACCAAAAAACCTCATTTAAATATTTTTTTTGGGTAACTGACATTTGTTTACAGAATTTTTTTAGGGAATTTTTAAAATTTTTAAATTTTTTTTAAAATTATTTCCCTTTTTGCTTTTTTTTTCAATTTTGAATTTAAAAAAACCCAAATAAAACACCCCTTTTCCCCCAGATTTTTAAAAAGGGAATTTTTACAAAGCGTGGGAGATGTGGGTTTTTAATTCCGCCGCACACCCCCAAAAAAAAAATACAAATTCCCCAATCATTTCCCCCAAAAAAACCCTTTTTATTGAAAAAAACATTTAGCCCTCCCTGGCTTTTTCCTTGAGGGCTGATTCAGCCAATCAATTCAATGGCTTAAATTTTTTTTCCCCCCAAATCCTTCTTCAATTGATTAGGGGCAGACTCCCCTGGGGATCAAAAAATGCACCCCCATCGTGACTCCACCCAAGAAAAATTTAACCTTCAAATTTTGCAATTTGTGTCCCAGCCCCGGACCCCCTTTTTTTAAAGCTACTTAAACCCCCAAAGGGAAAACACCTTTTTCAAAAACAATTTTTTAGGAAATTTTAAAACCTCCTGTTTTCCCCCAACGGGGAACCATGCTGCCGCAGGGCCCCGTTTAAACCCCGGGGGTTCCACTCCAGACTTTACATGTGGGGGCGGGGAGAGAAAACCCGGGTAGCGTCTGTCATCTATTAACACGCAGGGTTTAGCACCCGGGCCGGAGTTTACAGTGGGTGTTGGGGAGGCCCCGTGGCCGCCCGCATCTATTAACAGGTTTTTAAAAAAAAAAAAAACCCTTTATGGGGCCCCAGCAACAAAAAAAATCCCTGCTAAGCAGATGGGGGAAGCGGAAAATGTGAGTAAAACCGCCACCTTTTTCAGTACACATTCAAGACCTGGGTACGCTTTCCCCTCCCCTATGAGTGCGGGACCAAATTTAGCTTCACTTAAAAAAAGGTGGTTAACGCTCCTGTTCCACCCCGGTGCCCCTTTTCTTGGCATTCTTTTTTCTCCCTTTTACTCAACGTGCCTTTAGGAAATTTTTCTCTGAAATTTTTTTTCTCTGTCCATGCTCCATACCCCTTTTCCCCGAAAAACCTACATCTGGTCAAGTTTTTTTCCCTTTCCCCCCCCTTGTACAAAATTTAGAGAATTTTTTTACTAGCTAATTTTTTTACAATGCAAAATTTTTTTTTAGTAGTTTAAATTTTAGAAAAAACACATTTTTTAAAATAGGATGGAATCCCCCCCATTCTTTTTTTTTCCCCTTTTTTAAAAAGGGATTAAAAGGGTTTTTCTCAATACAGGGAAAATTGGGGTCTAATTTTTAAAAATCTTTCAAAAACAAGTCATTTTGCCAATATGTGGGCCCCTTAACGTTTTCCTACCAAAACCTGTTTCTGACAAACCCCAAACCTCACCCTTGAAGGGCCCCCCCCTTAAATTGTGAAGAACAAAAGTCCCGTTAGAAAAAACATTTTTTTTTAAAAGGAAACCCAGTATCGCTGCATCACAAACAAAAATGCCCCAAAAAATTTCAAAACCCTACCCTTGAGGCCACTTTTGACAATAGTGAAAAAACAAATGGGCTGTTAGGAACAACATTTTTTTTTAAAAAAGGACCCGTAGTGTTCCCGGGATTTCAAAGCAGGGATGACCCCAAAAATTATAAAAATGACTTCTCAAACCCACCGTTAAAAAATTTTGGGAGGGAGAAATGCCACTTAAAAGGCCCCCATTTTCCCGTTTCCAAAGGACCATGATTTTTAAAACTGTATCGGGCAGCCCAAAATGCCCCCCAAAAAAAAAAAATAAAAGCCCTTTTCAGCCCCTATTAAAAGGGGTGGAGAAATTTCCAAATTAAAAGCCCCCAAATTTCTGTTCCAAAAGGACCAAAAAAATTTTAACTGTATCCTTCCCCAGCAAAAATGACCCCCAAAACCCTTGACAAAGCGAAAACTTTGGATAAAGTGAAATAAAATGGAATACCTTTTTTGTCAGAAACCTTGCTGTCTTTTTCAATTTTCCTCCAAAACCGGGAAAACCCCCAAAATGAACTGTTGGGGAAAAAAGAATAAAAAATTTCAGTTTGGAAAAAATTCCCTTTAAAAAAAAAGTTTTTAAGAGGACCATTTTTTGTTTTGAAGAGGAAAGTAAGTAGACTGGCAACTAATCGTTGGGCCTCCCGGCAATTGGGGCCCACAAAAATCATCAGAGATTTAAATTTCCGGATTCATCTTTGATGAAAGTCAAACATCCAAAATTATCTGTGGAAAGCCGGGGCGTTTTGTTTTGTAATTACTCCTCCAGCTGGCTGAAAGGGCCGCACAGATAAAGACCGGCTGCTGGCAGGACAAAAACCTCTAATTGGCCCTGGGGAGCGAGCTCGGGCCATTCGCCATTTTGGGTTCCCCGAAAATCTATTGGGTCAACACCTACAAAAAACAAATTTGGGTTTTGAGGGCGCAGATAGTTGTGGGACCCATGATCTTTTGCTGGGGCCTGTGTGTTTGGGTGTGTGCCCTGCATTGCAAGCGTTGGGGGGAGGTGGGAATAAAATTGCCAGAGGGCACCCATTAGGCTTCTTCCCAAACCTTTTCCTGCCCCTTTTTTTCTTGCCCTACGGCAAATTTGGGACTCTACTGGTGCACCTTCGCGATGTTGTTCCCCCCTGATAATGAGGGAAACCCAAAAAAGTTTTTTCCCCGTTAAACAAAACACAAAGGGCCCCCATTTCCCGCATTTTTTCTCTCTAAATTTTGGGGGGGTGGAAGGAAATGCGAATTTTGTTTGTACCCGGGGATCCAGGAGGGTGGGGGCCCCCCAGTAACTTTTTGTTCATTTTTACCGGGCCCTTAAAAGCGAGATCAAAGTTTGGGGGAAATGGAGCATCCAAGCACCAAGTGAGAGATGGGGCCTTTATTTCCCCAAAGCCTCCCGGTCCCAGGGGCAAATAGCAAAATGAAACTTCCTCAACTTCCCCCTCCGCCCAAATTCGCGCCAACCTCTTTCCAAGGGAGGGACTCGGTAACGTCCGGTGTCTAGGAAAAACCTCCTCCCCTCCTCCTCCCTTTCCCCTGGCACAAACTTTTAAAAACAGCCCGACTTGCCTGAGATATGCACCCGGGGAAATGAAGCCCGCTTACACTAGCCCTGGACCCCCCAAACCCCTGCCTAATGAAGACCCCATGAAATTTTTGAAACCGTTGGGGCCTTTTGGAAAAAGACGGGGAGAAAAGGCCCCGTGTTCGCATCTGTTCCCCTTTTCCTCCTCCCTCGCTGGCGGGACCCTTTTTTGTTTTAAAATTTTTCAACGTTTTTCCAGAAAATAAATCACCACCCAAACCCCATGCTGAAAAAGGGCATTTTTCCCACCGACCATTTTTTGGGGGCTTCCCCTTTAAAACTGGCAAGGGTGGGCAAAAGCCTTTCAACCCGCCTCCACCTCGGGGCTCAACACCCCAGGGCCGCAAACCCCGCTTGTCAGGCCAAGTTTAAAACTTCGTACTGCGTTTTGCGCTGCTGCCCCCAATTTGCTGGAGCAAAGTTTAAGGGTTTTGGGAATTTCCCCGCGTGTTCCCCCGTCCCAAAAATGAGACGGTTGACGGGGAGGGCCGGGGCAAAAAACGCTGCAAAAACGCAGCCCCCGGCTGGGGCCCAAGTAGGGTGCGAACGGCGGAAGTGCGAACATAACTTCGAGCCTTCCTCACAGGCAAATCCAGACCCGGGGAGCTCTTTAGAAATTTCTTGGGCGCAAGGTTTATGACATGTGCCAGGCAAGGGGTTGCACCCTCACCGAATTTAAAGGGGGAGGGCCGCATTTTTCGCCCTTATCCACACCCCCTTTTCCCCGGGAAAAAGGTTTTTTGGCCCCCCACCAGGCTCAGTCCCCCCGTTGGGAGAAAGCCGGGCCCAGCTCCTGACCTATGTTGTGGACAGTCTCCAAGAAAAGAATTTTTTTTTAAACAAGGCCTGGTTTCTCCCGGGCACGTGATGCCACCAAAAGGACCCTTGGGGGGGAAAAAACCCTGCACCATCCCCCCCCCGGGGTTTTTTTGGGAAAAGCGTTGCCAACCCCAAACCCGAGAGCCAACTTTCCCCCCCAGAGGGCATCCCCCAGCTCACCCAGTAGCTGTCCCCAGAGATATAGCAGCCTTGGCCGTGCTTAAATATTTCCCTGTGTTTTGGGTTTGGGCCGATGGACTTTTTCCGCCCCAGATTTCAGACAAAAGCGCCTTTAAATTTTTTAAAGGGCACGGGGGCTTTACCAGGCACGGGGGCCTTTTTTTTTGGCCAAAGGAAAATTTCCTTTCTCGGGGATCCCGGTATTGGGGGTCAGGCAAGGGCCATGACGTGGCGCAACCCATCTGTGTCCCCCCAAAAGGGAAAAGGCCCAAAATTTCCCAAGGGCCCAAAACCTTTGGGAATTCCGACATTCAGGGTTTTTGGCTTTTGGGATGGTTTGGGTTAAAGTGGGTTTCCTTTTTGCTCCCAAACCCGGGGGAAAAAGAAGGCTGGGGTGCCAGAAAAGGGCCCCCTGTACGGCCCTGCAGGTTTTTCAAAACTGCCCAAGGAGAAAGGGGTAGGAAAGGGTTTTCTGGGGGTGCCCGGGGGGTAAATCGGGCAACGGTGGGGGCTGAAGCGGATGCTGATCCCCGATCATTTAAATCCGAAGACATGGGGGAGCTGAGGAACGCTTGGTGGGGCGGAGGAGGAGGGGGGCCGGGGACAGAGGGTGTGACAGTGGGTTTTAGGCCCGGCGTCCGGTTTCTTCCTTTTTTTGGGCCCAAATGTTTCCTCCATTTCCCAAAACCCTTTCATTTTCTGCATGTTTACCTAGACATGTTGGGGGTGGTTTTTAAAAACCTAAGGTTTTTTGCCCCTACTTTTTGCGTTTACGGCAAAGGCGGGATATGACATCGCTGGGGGAATTTAGAGGGTTTTCCCCAAAGAAGGGCCCCGGGCTTTAGAGGGGCCCTTGGGCCTTTTTTTGACGGGGGATAACCCAGGATCGGGGGTTTTCCCCTGAACCCTGGCTGGCGGATTTATATCAAACGGACTTTTTGGCGGACCCCCCCCCTCTCCCTTTTTGAGGCGGGGACCCTACGACACTACCCTCCTCGGGTTTTTTTTCCCCCCCTTCCCTCCATGAAAAGCGCCCCCGCAACAAATTCCCGCTGAAAGACCACGATTGGGGGCCCCCAATGTCCCTCCATCCCTCCCAACCCTCAACACAGGTGACTTTGTCATCCCTGACATTCTGCATCCAGAGGGTGCGGGCCTTTAAAGCAAGAGGGGACTGCAAAAAAGGGGGTGCCAACCCACCCGGGGTTTTTTTCCAAATTGGGCCGGCCCCCTTTCCCTTTTCCTCCTCTGGGTGGGCCCCTCATAAATGGCGTCCCGAGCAGAGAAAATCATCCCTCTTTTTGGGCCCCTTGATTCTTTTAAAAATGCCTTTCCCGTCCCCAACCGGGAATTTTTGTCAAACAAAGGGGGTCTTTAGAAAAAGGATTATCCACAGTGGTTTGGGGACACGAGTTTACATTTTTGGCCCGCTTCCCTGTTTTTGGACGGAAAGCTGATGACCGACATTTTGGGGGCCGTTTACCTTTTGGGGGGACGAGGGGTAAGCCTTTCTGGATGCAGGTTTTTTATTAAACCCCCTGAAAACAATTGGCGACGCTGTTTTTTACCGAATTCACGGGCCCCAAACCCCCCGAATTTTACATGGTTAAAGGGTCCCCCGGGAAAAATGACGAAAAACCCGGCCCGGCCCTGTTTTTCACCAGCACTGGAAGGAGCAAACCTTTCTCTATACCTCTTTCCTCCAAATTTTCCCACCCCCCCCATTTTCCCCGCTTACCCCCCCTTTAAATTTCGCTCCATGTTCAAAAGATAAAAATTTGAAAAAGGTTTTGAAGAGTTTTTTTGGGAAAATCTCTTATTAAAAGATGGCAAATCAAGCCCATTCTCAAATCCCTCAAATCAATACAAAATTTCTGGGTTCAAATTTAACTGCAAGGTGGCTCTATCCCAAAAAAGCTGGCTTGCGCCAAAGTGAAAAAAACACGTATCTGAAATGTATACGGGATAATTTAAAAGGTATTTTTTGTCACCTATCAATTCACCTGTGGTGAGTACAAAATTGCTGTATTCTAATTTAACTGCAAAGTAGCTCAATCAACAAAGCTTGACTGACCAAAAGTGAAAAAAACACCTGTCTGAAATGTATACGGATATTAAAAGGTATTTTTGGCACCTATTCATTTTACCTGTGGTGACTACAAAGTTGCTGGGTTCAAATTAACTGCAAAGGGGGGCTCTATGAACACAGCTGGCCTGCGCCAAAGTGAAAAAAACACATATCTGAAAATTTTATAGGGATAAAAAAGGTATTTTTTTGGCACCTATCAACCTGTGGTGAATACAAAATTGCTGTATTCTAATTTAACTGCTAAGTAGATCTATGATAAACGCTTGACTTACCAAAAGTTAAAAAAAACACCTGTCTGAAATGTATACTTGATAATAAAAGGTATTTTTTGGCACCTATCAATTCACCTGTGGTGACTACAAAATTGCTTTATTCAAACTTAACTGCAATGTAGATCTATCAACAAGGCTTGAACTTGACCAAAAGTGAAAAAAACACCTGTCTGAAATGTTAATCGGGAAAAATAAAAGGTATTTTTGGCACCTATCAACCTTGGTGACTACTAAATTGCTGTATTCAAATTTAACTGCAAAGTAGATCAACAAAGCTTGACTGACCAAAAGTGAAAAAAACACCTGTCTGAAATGTATACGGGATAATAAAAGGTATTTTTGGCACCTATCAATTCACCTGTGGTGACTACAAAATTGCTGTATTCAAATGTAACTGCAAGTAGATCTATCAACAAAGCTTGACTGACCAAAAGTGAAAAAAAAAACCTGTCTGAAATGTATACAGGATAATAAAAGGTATTTTTGGCACCTATCAATTCACCTGTGGTGACTACAAAATTGCTGTATTCAAACTTAACTGCAAAGTAGATCTATCAACAAAGCTTGACTGACCAAAAGTGAAAAAAAACCTTTCCCCGAAATGTATAAAAGGGTAAAAAAAGGTATTTTTTGGCACCTATCAATTCACCCGGGGGACTACAAAAATTTCTGTATTCAAAAGTAACTGCCAAAAATAGATATATTTAACAAAGCTTTGACTGACCAAAAGTGAAAAAAACACCTGGGCTAAATGTATACGGGAAAATAAAAGGTATTTTTTGGCACCTAAACAATTTTACCTTTGGGGACCCCACTAAAATTGGGTGTATTCCAAAAATTTAACTGCAAATGCTCTATGAACAAAGGGTTGACTACCAAAAGGGGAAAAAAAAATCCCCCCCCCCCCCCCCCCCCTTTGAAATTTTAAAACGGGGTAATAAAAGGGATTTTTGGCACCTAAACAAAACACCTGTGGGGATTAAAAAAATTGCTGTATTCAAAAATTTTTCTGCAAAGTTAAAATCTATCAAAAAAAAGCTTGACTGACCCCAAAAGTGAAAAAAACACCTGTCAGAAATGTAAAAAAGGGGATAAAAAAAGGTATTTTTTGGCACCAAAAAAATTTTCCCTTGGTGAAACCCAAATTGCTGTATTCAAATTTAAAATGCCAAAATAGCTCTAAAAAACAAAGCTTGACTAACCAAAAGTGAAAAAAAAAAAAACCTGTCCTGAAATGTACACGGGAAAAAATAAAAGGTTTTTTTGGGACCTAAACAATTCACCTTGGGTGGGCAACTAAATTGCTTTTTATTTTAAATTTTAAAAATTTCAAAGTAGAAACTAATCAAAGGGTTGACTGACCCAAAAAAAGAAAAAAAAAAAAACCCGTCCCGGGAAAATTTTTTTCGTTTTAAATTAAAAAGGTATTTTTGGGACCTATCATACACCTTTTGGTGACTACAAAGTTGCCGGATTCAAATTTAACTTTCAAGGTCCTCTATCCCCCAAAGCTTGGGCCCTTTTGGGAAAGTGAAAAAAAAAACGCATCTGAAAAGTTTTAAGGGGTTTAAAAAAAAGGTATTTTTTGGCCCTATCAATTCACCTGTGGGGACTACCCAAAATTTTTTGTACCCAAAATTTAAAATGAAAAAAGTTAGATCTTAAAACAACAACGCTTGACTTCCAAAAGTGAAAAAAACACCTTCGAAATGTACCGGATAAAAAAGGTATTTTTTGGGGCCCCATTTAATTCCCCCTTTTGTGGGCCCCCAAAAAAACTGTTTTTCCCAAAATTTAAAATCAAATAGATCTATCAAAAAACCTTTTACTGACCAAAAAAATGAAAAAAAAACCTGGTCTAAATGTATAAAGGGAAAAAAAAAGGTTAAAGTTTTTTGGCACCTATCAATTCCCCCTGTGGGGACTACAAAATTTTTCTGTATTCAAATTTAACCCGCAAAAGTAATCTTATCAACAAAGCTTGACTTACCAAAAATGAAAAAAACAAACCCGTCCCCAAATGTTAATACCCGGGTATTAAAAGGAAATTTTTGGCCCCATTTATACCCTGTGGGGACCCACAAAGTTGCTGGGAAATTTAAATTTTTAAATGGGAAAAGGGGGCTCTATCAAAAACAGCCCCGGCCTGCGCCAAATGAAAAAAATTCACAAAGGAAAATTTTAACAGGATAAAAAAAGGTTTTTTTTTTTTGCACCCTTTCAACCTTGGTGACTACAAAATTGCTGGGAAATTTAAATTTAACTGCAAAGGGAGATCTATCAACCAAAAACTTTACCAAGGGCCAAAATTTAAAAAAAACACCTTCGAAATTTATAAAAGGGATTTAAAAAAAGGTATTTTTGGCACCCTTATCAATTCAAAACCCTTTGGGGATACCAAAAATTGGGTGTATTCAAAAATTTTAAATGCAAAAATAATTATAAAAAAAAGGTTTGACTGACCAAAAGTAAAAAAAAAACCTGTCTGAAATTATACGGGGGTAAATAAAAGGTATTTTTTTTTCAACCCCATAACCCCGGGTGACTAAAAATTTGGGTGTAATTTTAAATTTTTAAATGCAAAGTAAAACAAACAACAAAAAATTGATGGACCAAAAAATGAAAAAAACACCTGTCTGAAAAAGTTTTAAAGGGGTAATAAAAAATTTTTTTGGCAACCCAACAAACCCGTTGGGGACTCCAAAATTGCTTGTAATTTTTCAAATTTTTAAATGCAAAGTTTGAAACTATCAACAAAGCTTGATGAACCCAAAAGTTTAAAAAAAAAAACCCTGTCTGAAAAAGGTTTCAGGATAATAAAAGGTATTTTTTTGGCCCCACAATTTCACCTGTGGTTTACTTTCAAAATTTTGCAAATTTTTCCAAAAATTTTAAATGGCAAAGTAGATCCCATCAACAAACTTGGGACTGACCCAAAAGTGAAAAAAAAAACCCCCGTTCTGGAAAAAAGTTTAAAGGATAAATTTTTAAAGGTTTTTGGGCACCTTTTCAAATACCCCCTTTTGTTTAAAAAAAAAAGTTGTTGGGTTTTAAATTTTAACTGCAAAAGGTGGCTCTATCAAAAACCCGCTGGGCCTGCGCCCAAGGAAAAAAAACACTTTTTTGAAATGTTACGGGGTAATAAAAGGTATTTTTTGGGGACCCTATCAACCCCCGTGGGTGACAAAAAATTGCTGTTTCAAATTTAACTGCAAAGTAACTCTATCAAAAAAGTTTGACTGCCCCAAAAAGTAAAAAAAAAAACCCGGGCCCGAAAATTTATCCCGGGTTTAAATAAAGTTTTTTTTTTTTGGCCCACCTTTAAATTTCACCTTTTGGTAAATTTTTTTAAAAAATATGTTGTTTAACAAATTTTAACGAAAGGTGGCTATAAAAAAACAAAGCTGGGAAGGGGAAAAAATTTGAAAAAGAACCCCTTTTAAAATGTAAAAGGGAATAAAAATAAGTGGGGTTTTTGCACCTAAAAATAGACTCCCAGTTACTAGAAAAAGATCTGTATCCTAATAAAAGGGCCAATAAACAATTTTCTAAAAAAAATTTTTTGGGGCTGTACAAATTTCATACCCCTTTATAGACCCTTGTTTTGTTTTCCCCGCGGGCCCCCCCTCCCATTTTTCCCCCCCATAACTTTAAAAGCTTAAAATGCTCCTTTAAAAATTTCTCGGGGCCAAAACTCCCCTAAAATTTTGCAATATCCCCAAAAATCAAACAAAAACTTAAAAGGGAAAACCCACAGTTTAAAAGTAAAGCTGTTCTGTGAAAAAAAAAAAAAAAAAATAATTTGCTGAGCTCTGTTTGCGGGGCTGATTTGGACGGGAGGAAGGCCCCACTTTCCCTACTCCCAAAGAGACGCTGAAACCACAATGATCATGAACGGAAAGGGGGCTTTTCTATTTTAAAAGGGAAGTCTTTCGGGGAATTTTTCCACCAATCCCCAAATTTTTACCCCATCCCGGGTCAATTAGTCCAAAAACAAAATCTCCACCTGCCTAATTCTGTAACTGATTTTTTTGGCCGCCAAAAATGACCGGAAAGCCCCAAAAAAATGGCGCGAAAATTAAAAGATTATGCCAGAGTTTAACCTAAAAAATCGCGGTGATTTTAAAAAAAATACCGTTCAACGTAAAATATTTTTGCCCGATTTCAACTTTGCCCAAATAAAAAATGGGGTTTTAAACCCACTATTTGATCGAAAAAAATTTTTCCCAAAAAACCAAATAAATGTTCCCATTTGGAGGGGGTTTTTCAACAAGGTTTTTGATGCAAGGAACCAATTCCTACTGTAAAGCACGGGGGTTGGATCGTGATGTTTTATTGATTGTAAGCAAACAAAAGGGAAAAAGTTAACTTGATCAAAGTGAAAAGGGAAAGGGTGATGGGAGCACGTTAAAAAGTTTAAAAACTGGAGTCAAATATTGCACTCATCAGCCTGGAACGCGCATGGACCCAAATTTGGGGGGCTCCAACATGACAATGATCCAAAACACAAAAGGGCCCAAAATTGGGCCCGTCATTGGCCCAAAAGCAAGTAACGAAGTGAAAAAGGTTTTTGGGTGGCCACCTCAGTCTCCTGACCCAATATTTATTTAGCCCCTCTGGGGGGGATTTTCCAAAGCACGCAAATTCATTGCAAGATTTGCCCCGAATTTACCGGAACTTTATAAATAAAAACTTTATTTTTATAGCACCAAAACCCAAAACTGAAGGAAATTTAGAAATTTTTGAGGGTTTTTTTCCCAAGAAGAATGGGGAAAACTTTAAACCCTTGAAGAAAATAAAGCCTCATCCAAAAAACCCCGCCCCCAAAAGACCTTTAAGCCCGTCATTAAAGTTTGAGGGGGCAAATTTCACGGTTATTAAAAAATTGGGTAATTTTGAAGGGTTTTATCGGGTAAATTTTTTGTTTTTGGGGTTTTCCTTTTTAAATTTTAAAAAAAGAAAACACGGTAGGGTTTTACAAAAAAAATGGGTTCAAACCCCCCAAACCCCTAACCATGAGTGAAAAAAAAAGATTTTTGTGTTATCATTCATAGTCTCTGAAAAAAAGGCCAAGAAAGCAAAAATTCTGCTTGAGTATGTAAACTTTTGAGCACAACTGTATTTATAGTCTGGTCATCCATAATATTAAAACCCCTGATTATCTAGTTGCAAGGGTTGCAAGGGAGGAGAGGATATATTAAGCAGCAAATGGATAGTCCGATTTTGAAGTTAATGTGTTGAAAGCATGAAAAATGGGCAAGTGTAAGGACCTGAGTTCTTGCAGGGGCCAAATTCTCACAGATAGATGATTGTGTTAGAGCATATCTAAAACATCAACTCTTGTGGAGTTTTTCTGGTATACAGTGGTTAAGCAGGAAGCACCTACCAAAGGTGGTCAAAGACCATATAATGTTCTTGCCTTTGAGGCCTGCTCAATCTGTAGGCTATGGCTCTAGTTACATGTATGTGAGTCTCTCCCTGCCTCTCATCAACCACACTCTCCTCCTCCCCTCTCCACAGACATCTTTGAATAGCATGTTACCTGAGTCCAGTCTGTCTTGTAAACACAAGATGGATTTCAGCAGGTTTTCTAGAGTGAAAAATAAGTTTAGAAGCAAGGTGAGACCAGAAACAGTCTGATAAGTGAGAAAAGTGGCATTAGTCTCTAATAAATTACATTACAAAGTTTCTTATTTTGTCTTGTACTTTTGAATTATACAAAGTTTATTGAAAAGTAAGTGCCCATTTAAAGGATTTACTCCTAACTTCTTGGTGCCAAATGTCACCGGACACGTTTACAGGTTTTGTGGGACCTACACAATATTGGACAGTTGGTTGTAATATTATGGCTAATCTGTGTATATATTCAGTTAAAACTTAGAGAATGCATTTATATCATCTACTTTTTTTAAATTGTGATGAATTTTGTTTTAGGGTTAAATGCAGGAATGAAATGACTTAATATGGTGTTCCCACCTAGACTACTTAATATACACTATATGGACTACATATGCTTATCACAAAACTGTAGCTATATGATCAATAAACTGAGAATCAGAACATTCAGAACAGAGTATAGCTGGAACCTACTTACCCTGAAAAGTTTGAAGACCTGGTCTAGGCACTAAGAAGGATGAGTCTGTTTAGAAGTAGGGTCCCATCTGAAATGAGGTCCCTTACTGTTGGTGGATGGGCTTTCACAATTTGATTAAAATGTACAGTAAGAGCATTCAATTCTCATATATACTAGATACACAATAGTTGTAATGCAATTTAAAATAATTCATACATTCAATGCTTGCATATATAGGGCGACATGTCCCATTAGGGCTGTACCATTTTTTTTTTGGTGTAATTTGCACCAAAAACTGTTGACGCCGTATTCTCTACATAAATGAACTATTGTACACCACAACTAGGCACATTTTATGCCAGGCATGACACTTTTAATGCGCCTAAAGTAGGCGCATCAAATATGCTAGCAATGATATGCTATGCGCTTATCACAAAACTGTAGCTATATGATCAATAAACTGAGAATCAGAACATTCAGAACAGAGTATAGCTGGAACCTACTTACCCTGAAAAGTTTGAAGACCTGGTCTAGGCACTAAGAAGGATGAGTCTGTTTAGAAGTAGGGTCCCATCTGAAATGAGGTCCCCTTACTGTTGGTGGATGGGCTTTCACAATTTGATTAAAATGTACAGTAAGAGCATTCAATTCTCATATATACTAGATACACAATAGTTGTAATGCAATTTAAAATAATTCATACATTCAATGCTTGCATATATAGGGCGACATGTCCCATTAGGGCTGTACCATTTTTTTTTTGGTGTAATTTGCACCAAAAACTGTTGACGCCGTAGGCTCTACATAAATGAACTATTGTACACCACAACTAGGCACATTTTATGCCAGGCATGACACTTTTAATGCGCCTAAAGTAGGCGCATCAAATATGCTAGCAATGATATGCTATGCGCCTTATTTTTGGTATACGCCTAAATTAGGCGCATTACATATACTATATAAGGCATACCACATCATATGATTTTTGACAGGTTTATTCATTCAGGTGCAGTATACATTCATTTAATGTGCCTCTTTTCTGACATGTCGCCCATAGTGTTTGCATTTGTATAAGGATATGTTCACATGGCGCAATTGGGGGCTGTACCTTGGGGCGTAATTGCGGAATTTGCAACAAACCCAAAGCACTGCATGCAATTACAGTAAAACCATAGCACTCATTAAGTGCTATGATAAGCAGAAGTTTTCCCCGCTTACACGCCGGGGAAAACAAAAGTGAATGGAGGCCAACACAGAGCAATACAGAAGTACAGGCTGGCCAGCGCGTACTTGTAAAACACCTGGCATGTAGCGGCGCAAACAGTGGGCACCGCTATACATCAGCATTAGGCCACGTGAACCTACCCTAACAGCTATGGCAGCGTGAACCTGCACTATTTATTTCACATTGTTTGGAGGAGCTGTTCATTTATGTGTGTGTGTTTTTATATAAACTGAAGATTACTGTTCACTGGTCATGTTTTTTTTCCTGGCATTAAATTGTAATCTTCGACGGCTTGTTGATAAAAGAGATTTTGTGTGCTTCACTTTAAAATTGATGTGATAATACTGGTTCCACACATTTTACTTTCCTGCACATTATTACAAAAAGTGTTTACCTAATGTCTAGAGACAGAGCGGAGGGGGAGGGGAGCCATGGGATTACAGATAGTTCTAGCCAGCTTTGTAGAGTTAGGCTGAGCAAATCACAGCATAAGCAGACAGTTAATTGCAGAACTTGATTACGATTGCTAATCACAAGCACTGAGAAGCAAAGTGCTAGGAATTAATTAGGCAAGGACCTTCAGAACAGCAGCAGGATGCAACACAGTGACCTTTATTTATAGTCACTTAAACAGAAGTGTGACTAAAAATGGCACACAGCAAATCTGATTATTAATATTGATTGCTAAAGGAAAATGAATAATTTAGCAGATTTGGAACAAATATCATTTGACAGAGTACAAAGAACAGCATTCTCAACATTCACAGAGCAGTTACCTCCAGTCGAAATTATAATTTTCAGCCATTAGAGGTGTCAGTTTCTTGATATAGTATAGATTTTTAAATTGTTATTTTCTATATTATACTCTATGTAATATTTTTGCTACATAGATCCATCATCTTCTAACTGTTATATAATACACTTGAAAACCAGTGAGAATACAAAGATATAAGTGCATTTTTTTAAGCAAAGAGCATTACCTATGGAAAATATTCTATTAATTCTATTACTAGGTCTAAGAAGGTGTTGTGCAATGTAGAATACATTGTTAATAGCCACAAATCTCCTATAAATGTAGTGGTTTGGAACAAAAGAAATAGCAAGAAATGCTTTGATCTTGTAGAGAACTGATTGCAGGGGAGATTATACTTCCTGTTAAGAAGCCTGTTAAGCCGTGGAGCTTTTTAGAGCCTAGGGTGATTGATGGAAGACAGCCAGAGCTGTTAGTGTGAAATAGAATTAGACTGACTTTATATTTGTATTAAAAAAAGTAATTTAGTATACTAATAAATAGAAAGCTACAAGGAAAAAATTCTAATAAATAATTGTATTACAGCTACTATTTATTAAGCATGATCTAGAGTGTAAAGAATTGTGTTAGTGTGTGGGATACATAAGTCAGTCATGTAATCATGATTCCATAAGTCTTAATATGGTTGTTTTGTCTTTGACATTGAGGAAAACAATATCACAGGAATTTCCTAACCAAACAATTGGTTGCTTCTTATCTTCTAATATCTATAATATTAGTTTTCCAGTGCTCTCATTCCTATTACACTACTAAGGTCAGTAAAGTAGGACGACAAAGCTTTCCTGGTAATCCCAAAGTAGTTGGTAAACCAAGTACAAGAAGATTTTCCAATTATTCCTGTCATGTTCAAATCCTTCCGTTTCCTTGTAGAGAAGGTTGTACATAGTAGTCTGATAATACCCATGAGACATCTGCCCTCATATGAAGCTTTACATTTATGTTCACTGGTAATTTTCAGTGCTCTTGAAAAAGGAAGTAAGAATAAGGGACTGTCTACATTTAGCTTGTACAGTATACCAGGAATGCTCTCAACATTAAATTTGTCCTTTGGCTATAATCCTCAGATGAGAGTGTCCTTTTGGCTTACATCTGGAGGTTATACTTGAGTAGTTTAAGAAAAATTTTGGCACTACATGGCATTCATCCCAGACCTATGTTAAGCATATACATTACCTCTAGTAACATCACTGTCCATATAGAAAAGATGTCCCCCCCGACCCTTGTGGGGGTTTATGCAGGACATTTTTCCCCTTAGTATCCCCAGAGAGGGGCCCACCGAATAGCTGGGTTTTGGGCAGTTGGGAGGGGAATTTAAATAGATTTTAAGGATGGCTTCAATCAGAAACCATCATCATTTTTATTTTCTTTTACGGGAAAAATCAATACCAAGGAAATCAAGTTTTCTCTTCATTAAAGAACATATGTCCAAATGGGATGTCATTGCTAAGGCATCTAAATGGCTACAGTGGTCATATGTCATTAGCTGACATTACTGTTCGGAGTGGTTACTTACAGTGACGTCAGCCAATGGCACATGACCATTGCAGCCAGTCAGTAGCTGCAGTGGGGATGTAAAATTTCAGACAAAAAAAAAGGGAAAAAAAAACAAAAAAAGCAGGGAGGGGAGGTGAGGACAGCACAGTACTGGATCCAAGGTGAGAGGGGAAGTACGTTTTTTTTTTTTTAAAAAGGTGAAGCGAAACCAAAAAAAATTTTTTTAAAAATTTAAAAGCAGAAAAACACCTTTAATTTTTCAATTTATTCCCTTTATATGGCTTTCTACGATTATTAATGTGTTGATTTTCTTCCATAAACTTTTTTCTTGGAAGACGCAGAAATAAATTACAACTAACATTATTTTTGTTGACTTTTTTTACCATAATTTCTATTTTGTAATTTTTTTATTCTCCTAATATGGCTAATGATCCAGTTTCTATGCTTTGCTGTCACTGGATTCTAAGGATTCACAATAAAAGATTATTTTTTTTCAGGGCATTATGCTTTCAATTTAAAAGGAAAGATTATAATAATATTTTAATTTTTATTTCTAATTAACCCAACTTGCTAAAAAAAACGTACTTTTTTTTTGGGTTTTGGGGTGTTTTATATGGGCACCCCAAAAGCTTTAAAAAATTTCCCCAAAAATAAATGAGTCCAGTCAAGTCAATGACCTTCATATAAAAGCCTAATATCTGATACTGAGTAGTACACATTTACAGTACAATGTTTAGTCATTTAGGTTAGTCACGTTTTTTTTCATTTACCTCTGGCAGGTTGCAGCCTTAAAACAGACACTCTTTTGATTGGGTAGACTTGTGTAAATATCTGGGGTAAAATTTATGTTGGGGACTGGAGGATTCATATAAATTCCACTATTACATTTTCTAGTCTGGGATTCCAGTATCACATTCCATGACTTGCAAAATATTACATCTGGATGAAGTTGTAAGTTCATTGTATTTATACACAATTAAAAGTATAAAATTCACTTCCTTTTCCCTCCCCGAATGTTTTTATCCAGTCAAATTTTTTCCCATATCCCCCAGATATTTATAAAAAAAAAAAAAAAAAAACTGTCATTTTACTCCAGCAAAATTCACTTTTGAATAAAGCAGGCAGGAGAATTGATACTTTCTTCCCATTAGGTTTGTTAAAAAGAATGAACTCGGCAGCATCTAGGAGCAGCATCTAGAAGAAAATTCCAGTTTCCCAGGCTACAAAAAAAATATTAATTTCTACTTTTGTCATAATGTAATCATTGCCTGGTGCAATAAATTTTAAAAATTTTTTTGCCTGGATTGACAACAAATTTTACTGTGGTTTTTTGGGGCCTTGCTAAAAAAAGATTTCCCGTTTCGTAATTGAATTAAAAATAATTTAAAACCTGTTTCAATTGTAACCCTGTAACTTTTCTTGTTTTTTTTTTTAAACACTTTAAAAGTATTATAAATTTTTTTTTTACTTTTGGGTTTAAGTCGAGTGACCTTCCATTTTTGTGAGAAAGAACAGTGGTTAGAGAATTGAAGAGCAATAAAATTTTTTACTAGAAAAGGGCACAGCATGGGCAATTGACTGTTTATACAGCAAAATTTATTTAAAAGGAAAACACAGAAGAAATGTCTTTTTAAAAGCAAAAAAATTTTGGGTTTTTTGTATGGTTTAAGTTCTTATCTGGGCCCTCTACAAAATTAAAGGAAATGTTTTTCAAGCAAAATGTCAGTACTGCTAGGTTATAGCCTGTTCAAATTTTGTGTGGTAAATGTATTATTGTTTGTGAGACATTTTATTTATCTGTTTAACCTGCATCTTTGATCGCAATAAGGTATATAACAGGGCATGACAAGCAAGTCGCTCATACTGTTCCTTTTATTTTTAAATATTTAAGGGCGAAATTTTGCTGTGGGGGAAAAAAAAAGTATTTTATACACTTGCAATTTTGAAGTTTTCCTACCTAAAAAAAATTTGGGGAGGTTTTTAATTTTATTGTAAGTACACTTAAAATGGAAGAAGGAATCAAAAAAATCCAAAAAAATCTCATTGTACGTTTTTTAACCCCTTAACGACCTTGGCGTACCATCGTCCAGGTCTTTTGGGGGGGAAACGCCCCGGGACGTAGGATAGTCCTGAGGATCGCGCGAACTCTAAAGCAGATTTGCGCGATCGGCGGGGGGGTTCACTTATATTACAGTGCACCCCGCACCATCGGCCCCGACCCCAATCGCCCGGGGGGGGGGGGGGGGGGATAACCCCGAAAATTATCGCGAAAATCCGGTCGCATAACAAGAGAGAGCAGGGGAGATCGCCCCTCCTGCGTCCCTTGGCGGCACAGCGCACGGATGGGCATCCGTCGGCCCTGCCTCCTTACAACACCAGGGAAAGGGCACAAAATGCCTTCCGGGTTGTCTGGACGTCACGACACCCGGGCCGTGCCCTGGGGGCACGCCCCGGCCGTGAGACATGTCATGGGAAACCCAGTCATAGAAACAAGCTAGCCTAATTTCCTTTTGAATGAGAATCAAAAGATCTCTCATTAAAATCCCCTATGGGAAAAGTAAAAAAAAAAATGTGAAAAATTTAAAAAAAGAAAAAAAAAATAAAAAACAAGTAAAACACAAACAAAAAAAATAAAAAAAAAATACGTACACCGCCCTTTTCCCCTTTACAAACCCCAACCCCCCAAAAAAGATCAAAAAAAATAAAGTACCCATATTTGGTTCGTGGTGTGAAAAGACCTGCCCTATAAATCCAGTTAATTAACCCGTAGGGTGAACGCCGAAAAAAAAAACCAAAAAAAAACACAGAATTAAGTTTATTGTTAACCCGCACACATAAAATGAAAAAAAAAGCGATAAAAAAACTCCTAAAAACTCCAATTTGTCCCAATTAAAATTCAGTTCACCCCGCAAAAAAAAAGTCCTTATACAGCTCTGTAACGGAAAAATAAAAATGTATAGCTCTCAAAATTTTGCGATGCATAAATATTTTTTTTACACACAAAAACACTTCTTTTTTTTTTAAAGTCTTCAAAAAAAAAAACATTAAATAGGGTATCACCAAAATCGAAAACGCCCCAAAAGAGTAAAGCAAACTTATCACGGTTTTGCACGGAGAAGCCCTTTTAAAAAAAAAAAAACAAAACACTACTAGGATTTCAGTATTTTTTTCACCCTGGCCTCCAAAAAATGGATTTAAAAGAAATCAAAAAGCCTTCCCCCCCCAAAAAAGTTTTAAAATAAAAACGTCAACTCATCTCGCAAAAACAAGTCCTACACAGCTCAACACAGAAAAATTTAAAATTATGGCTCTAAAAACTATGTGATGCAAAAACCTTTTTTTCCTTTTGAATAAAAGTGTTTTTTTGTTAAAAGCAGAAAAAACATAAAAAATATAAAAATTGGGATATGGGTGTAATCGTATTGACCTGCTGAGTAAAGCACCATGTCATAATACCGTACAGTGACCGTATAAAAATAAAAAAAAAAAACACTCCCAAAGATTGCTGTATTTTGTTAAAAAACATCTCACAAAAACCTTTAAAAAAACATGCATCATAGCACCACATAATGAACCAAAAAAAACTTCAATCACCCCCCAAAAAACAACCCCTACACAGCTCTGCACACGCAAAATAAAAAGTTTTTGGCTGTCAGAAAAGGACAACTAAAAACGCAATTTTTTATAACGATTTCTCTGTGTAAAAAATAAAAAACAGAAAAAACCCATAAAAAATCTATATCATTGTAAGTGTAACGACCCCTAGTAAATTTTTTTACACATTTTTCACTGCACGGGAAGCTATAAAATTTTAAAATCAAAAAACAAGACTGAACCGGGTTTTTCCCCCATTTTTTATTGCCCAAAGCCCAAAAAAAAAAAATATGGAACACTGTGTGCCTAAAAAGCAGAAAACACCCCTAGATGAGATCCCCCGATGGGTGTTGAAAAACCCAAAATGGGGCGACTTCGGGAAAGTTTCCCTTTCTGCTACTTTTTTGGGGGTTTGCAAATGCGACGGCCCCACCAAAATCGCGTTTCCCAAAAAACCAAATAGCGCTCCTTCCCTTATACCCCTGCCATGCACCCACACGCATTTTACACCCACATGAAGGGATTGCTAATTGGAAAAATTTCTTAACAAAATTTTATTTTTTTTCCAGGATTCCTTGTATTTGAAACATTTTAAACTAAAATTGAAAATTATTGGAAAAAAATTTTTTTTTACTTTTTCACAGCCTTATCTAAAAAAAAAATTTTTGAATCACCCGTGGGTTATATCTCAAGCACCCCCGGGTATATTCCTTAAGGGTGTAGTTCCCAATTGCAGTTATTTAGGGTTTTTATTTAAATTTTGCACCTTAGGGTGTCCCCCAAAACCCGAAATGGCGCCCAAATAAAATCGTATTGAGAATGAACTCGAGTCCGTAGTGCCCCCCTATTCTGAGGCTTTTGGTTGAGCCCAAATACTGCACTAGGGACTAAGGGATATCGCTAAAAAAGGGAACCTGGGGGAATTGATATTAAGTTGCTTTACCAGTCACATTTTCCTATTCCCGTGAATAAGGATAAATATTTAAAATCTGCAAAAAAAAGGGAAATTTTGAATTTTTCCCCCACTTTTATTTAATTTCTGTGAAATATCAAAAAGGGGTTTTTCAAACTTCCAAAAAAGTTTTTAAATACTTTAAAAGGGGCTGTTTCTTTTGATGGCGTCTTTATGGGGGATCAAAAAATGCAGGCCCCCCAAAGCCACTCAGAAATGGAGTGGTCCCTAATAAAATGTATATTGCAAATTTTCTGAAATTTTTTTAGAAATTACTATAAAATTTTTAACCCCTAATGTCGTAAAAAAAAAAAATACATTTTTATGAAATTTTGAATTTTTCCCAAAAAAACAAGGATTGTATGGAAAAAATTTCTTACTAACCTAAAGCCCAATGTGTCACGAGAAAACAATCTCTGAATCACATGGATAGGTAAAAGTGTCAAAAAGTTATTCTCACATAAATGGCACATTCAAATTTTAAAAATAGGGGTGGTCAGGAAGGTCAAAACAGGCTGGGTCCTTAAGGGGTTAAATAATTAATTTGTATTTTATTGAATAAAATAAGTACTTAATACACTGGCGATTTTGCAAGTGTTGCTACCTACAAAGAACAGAGAAGTCTGTAATATTTATCTTAGGGACACTTTAACTGTTAGAGATTAATCAAAAAAAAACATACAAAAATCACATTGTATGATTTTAAATAATTAATTTTCATTTTTTGCATGGAAAAAATAATTGTCACCTACCAACCACAAGAATTCTGGGTTCACAGACCGTTTTTTCTTTTAAGAAGCTATCCTATTCTGCACTCATTACCTATATTAATTGAACCTGTTTGAATTTGTCACCTGTATAAAAGACACCTGTCCACAATTACACTCCAACCTTTCCACCGTTTCCAAGACCAAAATGCTGTCTAAGCAGACCAGGGACAAAATTGCTGGGATGGGCTACAGGACCATAGGCAAGTAGCTTGGTGAAAAGGTAACAACTGTTGGCACAATTATTAGGAAATAAGAGAAAAAAAATTACTGTCAATGTTCCTTAGTCTGGAGCTCCATGCAAGATCTCACCTCATGGGGTTTATACTTTTCTGTCAAGATCAGTTTTTCAACAGAACAGATCAACTGTCGGATTTCTTATCAAAATGATGATAAAGGATAACAGCTGTTTTTTCACTAAAACTTACAATTTACCTTAATACTTGATATGCAAAAAAAAAGAAAGAAATGGAGAAATTTTGAAAAATATACGAATAGAAAAATAGTGGCTTCCTATTGTTTTTTGTAAGCAAAATACGTTTTTTTCCCTTGATTTTCCCTAAGTCCAAAAGGGTGAATTTAATAGAAAGTCAGTAAGCCTATCAGTATGAATACCAAAGAAAACTCAAGCAGAATTTGCTAAATCTGCATAAGATAATGCCATAAATTGTAATTTGGGCATAACCTAAAGTTCTTGCAGCACAAAGCTAAATCTATAAAAGGGCCCTCCCTCCCATCATGCACCATGCATGATATTGGTGTCTTCCTATGTGGCAGAGGGGTCTTTGGGCTCCTCATTCTGGACTCACTTTACCTACACCTATATTCAAATACATTATTTTCAAAAATGTGAGGGGTGTGCTAACATTTGTGATATATATATACTGGCTACAGGGTTCAATATGTGCAACATCTGCAAGGAGTTTGTGTATTCTCCCCTTGTTTGTGTGAATTTCCCCCATATTCAGAGACATACTGATAGGTTACTCTAGTAATCTCTGCAAAATGCACATTGTGGTATCGAACAACCATCTACTATAGGACATTGATATGCTTACTTCAATTGCCTACATACATAATTGTATATAATTCACATAGATTAACTTCTAATGGGTATGGGCTGCCAAGCTACTTATGCTTTTAACTAACTGTCGTACAGCCCATATTTGTGTATACATGCTTTCGATTACTGTATATAGTACTATATATATATACTATATATACATATATAGTTGAAACCAGAAGTTGACATACACTATATAAAAAGACACATATGCATGTATTTCTGATAATCGGGCATAAAATCAGAATAAACCTTACCTGTTTTAGGTCAATTAGGATTACCAAAATTATTTATATTTGCCAAATGCCAGAATGATGACAGAGAGATAGAATTTTTAAGGCATTTTATTACTTTCTGCAAAGTCAGAAGTTTCCATACACTAGGATTACTATGCCTTTAAACAATTTGGGACAGCCCATATGATGATGTAATGTCTTTTGAAGCTTCTGATAGGTTTATTAGCAACATCTGAGTTAATTAGAGACACACATGTGGATGTATTTTAATTGCACATGAGAAACTCACTGCTTCTGTGTTACATCATGGGAAAGTCTAAATAAATCAGCCAAGACTTTCACAAGTATGAATTATTTTTGAGTACAATTTACAGATACCTGAGGTTTCCTCGTTCATTTCTACAAACAATTATAAGCAAGTACAAAAAAGATGGGAATGTCCAGCCATCATACTGCTCAGGAAGGAGACGGGTTCTGTGTCTCTGTGATAAACATGCTTTGATCCAACATGTACATATCAACCCAAGAACAAAAGCAAAAGACCTTGTGAAGATGCTAGCAGAAACAGGTAGAATTGTGTTATTATTCACAACATGGCTGAAAGGGCTGAAAGGCCACTCTGCCAGGAAGAAGCCATTACTCCAAACGAAACATATAAAAGCCAGATTAATGTTTGCACACAGGAACAAAGATCTACATTTTTGGAGACACGTCCAGTGGTCTGACTAAAATTTAACTGTTTGGCCATAATGACCATCGTTACACTTGGAAGAAAGAAGGGAGAAGCTTGAAAACCTAAGAACACCATCCCAACTGTGAAACACATGGGTGGCAGCATCATGTTATGCGGTTGTTTTGCTGCAGGAGGGACTGGTGCACTTCACAAAACAGATGGCATCATGAAGAAAGAAGATCATGTGGCACTATTGAAGCAACATCTCAAGACATCAGTCAGGAGGTTAAAGCTTGGACGGAAACGGGTCTTCAAAATGGACAATGACCCAAACTGGTTACAAAGTGGCTTATGGATAATCAAGTCAATGTCTGGGGGTGGCCATCACAATGCCATGATCTCAATCCTATAGAAAATATATGGGCAAATCTAAAAAGGCAGGTGCGAGCAAGGCAGCCTACAAACATGGTTCAGCTATACCAGTTCTATCAGGAGGAAAGGTCCAAAATTCCTACCAACTATTGTGAGAAGCTTGTGGAAGAACATCCAAAATGTTTGACCCAAGTCGTACAGTTTAAGGGCAACGCTACCAAATACTAATGAAATGTATGTAAACTTTTGACTTTGCAGAAAGTAATAAAAATGCCTTAAAAATAGTTCTCTCATTATTCTGGCACTTGGCAAATATAATTAATTTTGGTAATCCTAATTGACCTAAAATGGGTAAGGTTTATTCTGATTTCATGTCAGATATTGAGAACAACATACAATAAACCTGACGTGGAACATGGGGAGTAAGTACCCACCAACACTTTGCTAACTCCCAATGAAAAACCGTTCCGGAATGGCTGGAAGCCATACTAACAATGAAACGTGTGTCGACTGTCTGATGCAGTTGACACCTATATAATTGACTTTTCATTTCACAAGGGTTCCTTACCTTGGTGACATGTGTCTGAACTTCTACAGGTATATGCCAAGAACCTGGCTGGAATATATATACCATTATAAACTTTTCCAGCTGCTGCCTTACAATATATGTATAGATATATTGGCATTTTGTGGAATATAATGGTGCTATATAAATGATTAAAATAAATTGTGTCTGTTCAGAAATCAGAAAATAAGATAGGCATGTTGTAAAGGTATTAATCCAAAGCAGTGGGGATATGTTAATGTTATGTAGTGAGATGTGATTATATATAGTTAACACCTTTACTTTCATAACCCACTGAATAAAATATATAAAGTACATGTTCCATATAAAGAACATACTTTATAAAAAGAAATAAAGCAACAGAGTTAAATAACTCTTTTATTGGTGACATTCATAGTGGTATAATTATAATACTAAATAATTAAACATAAATAATAGTATAAAGAAGAATAAAACATATATGTAATCTCTATTAAATATGATGTTTATTTGCTGTTATGGCTGCAAAGCATATGACCTGTGTGTAGCTTGGGAATTTCTTTTAAAAAGTGACTATTCATAAGCTTAAAAGCTCAGTGAACAGGAAAATTTGGCTGCTTTTAATGCCAGTGTGACAGGTTACTTTATTACTCTGCCTCGCACAGCAATTTAACAGTTACCTTGGTAACGGATTGAGTGAGGTAATGGGATCATAGGAAAGGAAAGGCTAGCTCTGAGAGGAGACCATATGCTGGCTTATGTTCACAGGGCTGTTTGCTCACTAAAAGCTCTTGACAATAATTGTACTTGTATATAAATGAGCTGGGTTAAACAAAAGTCCTGCCCTATGTAGTTGTACTCTAGTGATTTATCTTTTTAATTCTATTGAATAAAATAATAAAGATAGGTTTCTGATTAATTAACTAGACTTTTGGTAAAATCATAGATTACTTTACTAAATTCAAGCTATGTTTAGCATGGTCATTTTACCAAGAAAACAAATAAATAATAGGAATTATTTATAATTGATTACAATACATATGAAAAAATTTCATTATAGGATTTGTTTAGGAAAAAATACATATAAATTAACACTGGAGGTCAGAAACTCCATTAGTATTATCTATCTATCTATCTATCTATCTATCTATCTATCTATCTATCTATCTATCTATCTATCTATCTATCTATCTATCTATCCAGCCAGCTATTGATCAGTCTATCCATTTCATATCTACCTATTGTAATCTTTACATGTATCAAAAGGTACTATTCATATGCAACCAAGTAAACAGCATATAAGTAGAGAAAGCAGTCACACTTACAGAAAAAGGATGCACACTCTAATGGAAAATAAACATGAATCTTTATTGAAAGACTTGAGCCACAAAAGAATGAAAAGCAGTTAAAAAAGAAACATCATGAATAAATACTGCTCCCTGATGGTTCACAGAGAACAATCCCCAACAGCAAGACATGTGAAAAGTTGATAGAGACAACATAATACAAAACATGCTGGGCAATGCACAAATAATGACTCCAATAGATTCTACCAGTTAATCTTATTACCTATCGTACCAATACATAGGCATTTTACAGTATTTTATTTTCACATTTTTATTGAATATTTTAAAGAAAACTAAAAGATGATAAACAGAAGTATAGTACACTAATGATATGTCTACACGACAATGTAAAAATGCTGCTGGAAATCCGATGGTATTTTAGCATCGCCACACTGTGGTTTTTGGTGTGAGTTTGAGGCAAAAACTGCGGTCGGTTGTCGGATTTCAGCCGGACCAGTACATAGAACTTCACTAGAATCCACCGTGGTACGGCGAATTATAGAACATGGCAGTTTAGAAATCCGACAATAGAAAATCCATGCTGTGTAGACTACAGCTCAGATTTTCTATTGCGATTGTGGGCACTGGTTAAAGTCGGATTAAAAAGTCTGACTGTCATCCTGTGCTGTGGAGACATGGCCTTAGTTATTGCAAATAAAGGTATAGACTTTCAGAACATTTTAAAGGAAAAGTCAGTTCTAGTCAGTATTAATATCATAAAGACTCTTTGACAGGTCATTAGTAAAAGTCATCACTTTTCCTTTATGACATAAAAGGGTTATTTATTACGAACAATTCCTTTAATATTATTCCACCCTGTATTAATATTTTACCCTGACTGATGTAGCAGTTAGCACTTTTTATAAATAGACTGGAAGAGTCTGTCTTATGTGCATTTTTTAAGAATCAGCTAAAACATAGCTGACCTAGAAAAACTATCAGTACTTTGTGCAGTGAGGCTTCTTGATTGATGGCAGTGACTTATTAACTTATTAACCTTCAAAATGCTATTCTCTTATTTCTTGAATATACTTTAATGGAGCTCAATTTAAAAAGCACTCTTAGTTTACTGTGCACATAATTACAATCATGCAGACATGTAAATGTGTATGTGCTTGCCTTAGGGCCTATCTACTGAGTCAGAGCTCACTACCAGTAATGTAATTTAGGCTATGTGCAAATGTTGCATGTTGTGTTGCGTTTCTTAAATGTATTAAAAAATGCATAAAAAGTGCATACAGTAAAAATACTTTATTTTTTTTTTTTTTTAAAAAAAGGCATGTGTTTTTTCAAGGCAAGTGGTTTCTTGGAATACAGGTGAAAGTGTAATCAAATAAAAAACCCATGCCTTTCTTTGCTGCTTGTTGTTAACAACATAAAAACAATGAGTGAACCCAGCCTTAAGAGTTTTAGAAATTTATTTGTAATTTATGCTTTGCTGCACACATGCAAGGCATGGTGGAATTAAACATGCTAGGCATGAAGGATTAAAATGAACGTATCATTAGAAAATGACCAGTTGTTTTCATCAAATTTGTATGTTAAACATGTAAAAAAGATCTTTCTAAAACTTTTCATGTTATTATTTATATTTAAAAATAAGCCTGAAATTTTGCAGTTTTCACTTTGGCAACTAGGCCTAATAATATAGTAACCATTCCTATTCTGTAAAGATCACATTTCAGCAGTCTCCTCATTATGTTCATATTTAGGATTACAATAAAAGGTTACACCTGAAGTATTGTAATGAATCATTAAAAATAACCATACCTTGTCAATATTGCAAAAACAGTATGTTCACATGGTGTATTTGCAGCACAACTTCAGAATGCAGCTGTGCTGCAATATGCCTAAAGTATGCCCTGCAAATATGATAAAATCATAGCACTTATTGAGTGCTATGATTTTGCTGCGTATTCGCCAACACATGTTGAGCGCCTGGAGAAAGAAGTGACATGGAAGGATGGATGGAGTCCTGGCCAGAGCGCTTTAGAAATACGCGCTGGGCAGCAGGTACTTCTAAACTAGCAGGTGTTTAGCGGCACTCACAATACGCGGTGCTATACACTGTGTAGACGCCATGTAAACATACTCGAAAGGTATAATAGTTGGATTTTTTGTGATAGTCGAAAGGTGGCTTTTTTGTTAAAGTGAAACACTGAAATTAAAATTTGAGTTCCAGTAACAATGTTGTGGTACTAGTCAACCCTAAATGTAATAATTAAGAAACATGCAATATAACAATCACTCTATTCTTCCGGTGCTGTCTGTGATCCATGTTTTATACTGTACATGCATCTGATGGATACTAAGGGGACATGTATGAAGATCGACGTGTCGAAGCTCCTGTTTTCACGTTTTTTACCGGGAAAACTGCGCCTGATGTATGCCGATGCCGAAGTGCGCTCATAAATGCGGTGGAAAATTCGACGCCTCCGGCAGACAGACTGCATTGCAATAGGTCTGCCTGTCGGAGCTGTAATGCACCTCACTTTGCCGACCCACATTCATACATGCACCGGAGTTTTCGAATGTGGTGCGTCCCGCCCCAGAACGCCCACGGAACGCCCTTTCATGTTAACAGCGCATTAGGTGCGTCCGACAGCGGAGTCAGCACAGTGAGGCACATTATATGCCTGAAAATGTGTGAAGCTTCCGATCATACATGTCCCCCTAATTCACATTTATTGTTGAAAGCAAAATTTATGACTTGCTAGCTATTTATTTTTCCTAGTCATGTGCACTTATCAGTTATTTTATGATGTGTCTTTATAAATCAAAATGTATCATTGAATCAAAAATGGAAAAATTGCAAAGAAAACAACAAATCAGTAGAAACTCATGTAGTCAAAATCTGCTCCATATGGTAATAATCTCAGAGATATATAAATAGGTAGCTAGATTTTTAACTATTTTAAGAATGTACTTTAAAGACTATTTTTAGGTGACTTTTCAGAATAAAGTTTTACAGACATACTTCAGCGAAATCTGAAATGAGGTTAATTTATCTCTGCACACTCAATAGTGCCCTCACCTTCTACTGATGTTGCAAACTTCACATATATCACATCCCAAAAAAAGTCCCTGCAGCCAAGATACACGCTACCACCATTTAACAAATATGGGTAATTTGGTGATTATCGAATATGGATTAGTTCCAAACACCCACACACTGCTTTAGATGCTAACACACAAACACCGTCCACCGTCAGTCAAAGGTTTAAACACTTTAACACACAAACACAGCTCTCCAGCAGTCAAAAGGTTAAACACTCTATAAAGGGCTTAAAATATACAAGTACCAAACTTACAACAAATTACAATATGACTAAAGCTATCTCAAACTTAGTACAATGTACTGTCAGAAATAAAAAATAAATCACTGGAAAAAATAGATATAAAACTTAACCTTTAATAATCTAGTAAAATATCGACTATAAATAATCCATAAAGTCCAAATATGATAAATAACAGAAAACACTATACACAGTTGTAGAACTCCTGCTCATTGGAGTTAGAAAGAATAATGAGACATGGTTCAAACTTAGACTGAATCCCATGCTGTGAACATTTTTACGTTGTTAAAGTCATATTTTATAGTCTCAGTCTTTGACTCAGGAACTGACTATTAGTTCAACAGGCCACTTAGTTGTTCCTTACTAAACCGTGAGGTGATAAGAGAAGAATGAACCCACAATATGTACTTTGTGTCCCCTGATTAAATAATTTTGACTTTAATTTTAACTATAAATTAACTATTGTGTGGCCAGTAAAATCCAAGCAGCGCAACTTTCTATTACAATGTCATGCGTGTGTACATGAAGAATAGCAGTATTTTTGACCATTATATGATATGTATTTGCCATTTCTCACACGAATAATAAGATTTCCCTGAACACAGCTCCAGAATGGGTAGAGACTAACTTCTATGATGCTTTCCATGTCCAGCACACACAGAGATGTGGAAATTCTGCTCTCTTACCTCTGTAGCATGCACTCAGATGCAGCAGCAGCTTAGAGGACTTATAATGAGAAGCGCTTGTGAATCTAGCACTGGGTAAGATAGAACACCTACTTCAAGTCTGAGTCATATCTCTTCTCTCCTCTTTGTCTGTATCTCATCAGCAACATATTTTTCCTGCTTCCCCTCCCCTTTCCAAAGACTTCTATTGGCAGCATCTAACCTAATCCCCAGTGAGCAGATGTTCTATCTTGTCCCTAAAAATAACCACTATAGAAGGCAGAGGTGAAGAAGTGTATCATAAGCAGAGAAAGAGGCATTCTTTTCTTAGATCAATTGTTATATTACAGATGTTGCAGTATTTTCCTGTACTGTTGTCTTATGCAAAGGATTTTAAAAGTTCAATATATATAGTAGACTAGCAAATATTTGTTCTATTATGTATATTCTTTTATTTCAATATCCATCAATTTCTAGACAAAGTATATAAATAAAATCATAGAAAATGTGGTATACTCAAATTTCTGATGTAAAATATTCCGCAGTCCACAGTAAGTAAATCTAACAATGGGTAACGAGGAGAAACCGGACGGTAAGCAAGATGCACACCTTTACAATATTTTGAAGGGATTAACCCTTCTTTATCAAGCATGCACATTGTGTTCTAGGAGTGGTTTCAATACCACATACTCGGTACATATACAATTAGACCAATAATGACTTTTAACGCTGGTCTGCTAGTGACGGGTTCCAAATACGGGGTTCTCCAAGCCCCAACAATCTGTACTTTGTGAAGCAATATTGGACCCAAATAAAATTTTGAAACTTTAATAAAGCACGTTTAAAATATATAAACATCCAACTTAAGACATTCGGCCGTGATGTACAGCGTAACCATATATGGACTGATTGGATATAGCATGTACTCAGCGTTTAGTTGCGACCTCCCGGTCATTCAGGTAAGCTGCCAACCTTGCGCCATCTCTGCTCTGGGTCCTGGCGTCTCCTAGATCGACAAACGGACTTATGTCTGGACTTACCTGAACGACCGGGAGGTCGCAACTAAACGCTGAGTACATGCTATATCCAACAGTCCATATATGGTTACGCTGTATATCACGGCCGAATGCCTTAAGTTGGATGTTTATATATTTTAAACGTGCTTTATTAAAGTTTCGAAACTTTATTTGGGTCCAATATTGCTTCAATACCACATACGTCATTGTTTTAAAAATGGTCAAAATACCGCATAAATTTTTTTTTATTCTACAAAATCATTAAAAACCTTAACAAAAACACTTTTAATCTTAAGTTTTCATTTAGTCCCTTTAGTGATAGTGACTCTAACATCAGTAGCCAGTATGCCTTACGCTGTAACAGGCGTACCTTGGCTAGATCAGTATTTTTACAGTATACTTCTTCTACTATACACCACCGCAGCTCCAACACCCAATGTCGAGCCTCAGCAAAGTATCGTGTCATACTTTCCCCCCAAACTCTTTTTACCTTGTACTAATTCACTTGATTGCACATTCCCCACTTCCTGGGCATTCTCAGCTTTCTGTTTGCATATACGTATAGCAGAAATGTGATCGTTAAGATGCACCTATACATTTTCCTACATGGGCACTTTAACAAATATACAACTTGTATGCTATTACAGCAACAAAAACCCTTAGGACGACATGTATGAACTGGGCTGTGCCAGAAGTCTTGTATCTTTTCAGCCCGATATCTAGCGCAGCCCCAGTTGCTATCGTTTAAAATCTCCCGTATGTCAATATCAGATGCATTAAAGAGTGCCCGCGGCACTTTGTAAAGCGCCTGGTTTTGGCAGGGTGCACTAGAACCATACAAAGCTATAGATTTATAGCTTCGGAACAGCAATTCCAGGTGCACTACTGCTGGAACAGGTAAACTTTCGAAGTGGTTTACCTGAGCCAGAATTGATGTTTGTGCGCTAGAATGCGCCTGATTTATGACCCGCAGTAGAGCGGTTTCATAAATCAGACGCATTCTACACTAATATAACGCACATAAAATTTAGCGTCTTAACGGCAAAAATAATACATGTCGCCCTTAACTTTTATTTGGGTACCTTTTAATGGATAACTCACTGTGGGTCCTTCGATTATAGCCACACAGTTTTATAAGTAGAACAGGGATACGTCGCTGTTCTATTAGTACGGATTTTGGTTTGTTTGGATCTGGGCCAGTAAGCCAGGTCAGAAAACACTAGCTGGTCGACCACTGTCCGTCTCTTCCTCGAAATACATAGCGGAAAATCCCTGAACAGCAATACATATTCAGGGTCGCTGCCCAGCACCTTCCAATGTTTAAGGATCCTCTTGACCATCTGTGAATGAGCATCGTATATTGAAACGAACACAGATTCGCTTTTATTCTCTCATTTTATTGGCAGCAACACTTCATCCCTATCCTTCTGAAGAATCTCCATTCCCACCCGTACTATTGTAGTTCTTTCTTCTTATACCTGTGGGCTACAAACTTGTCCACATTCTGTTCATACTATCAGTGTAAGCTTCCGTTGTTGGATTTACTTGCTGTGGACTGCACATGGATTTGGAATTATTATGGACATTTTATACCAGAATTTTGAATATACCACATTTTGTATGATTTTAAAATTTGTATACTTTGTCAAGAAATTGATAGATATTGAAATAAAAGAAGATGCTTAATAGAAGAAATATTTGATAGCCTACTACATATATTGAACATATGAGGGAGCTGAGCGGAGGCCCACGTCTGGACTATCTATAGTGCTATCTTGTCAGAATAATTATACAGTTGATGCTATATAGTATTGGGCTAAAGGATGTTAAAAGTACCATAACTATTTAAACATGAACTAAATCTGTGAAACAAGGGGCCACATGTATGAAAACTGTCTAGGTCTAAAATTCACTTTGTTGCCCATAGCAACCAATCAGAGGGCCCCTTTCAATTTTTCTATAGCACTTAATAAAATGAAAGGGGCTCTATAGGCAACAAAGTGAGTTTTAGACCTAGATAGTTTTCATACATGTGGCCCAAGGTGTCATTATTTTAATGTATTATTTTCTTTATGGCAGTTGATATTTATTTTCAATATATATATATATATATATATATATATATATATATATATATACTCTGCACAGTCTAGTGTGTTAAATGTACTTTTTAAAGCAACATAAAAGATACACTTATAATGAAAATAGTTGTATAAAAGTGTATCTTGTCTGGAAAGCTACGGTAACTGGAATTGATTTTTCTTTCCTTAATATGTTTCTTCAGCAGCCATAAGGATGCCTGGACTAAGGTCTATAAAATGATCTGTGAAAGTTTCCAGATAATGAAAAGCAGTAATTTGTTTTTCTTTAAATATGATATCTTATGTTTTATTTTCTTCTTTACTTTTCTTTATGTTGTTTTACCTGTGTATTGATTCTTTGATTCTTTATTGTGAAAAAAACAGAACTGCTCTGATTTTGTTTTGTTGCACAGACTGTTTTGTTGCACAGAATATTCTTTATATGTGTTCAATATATCCATATAGTGTTTAATTTATTATTCTTTAATCCCTATATTTTTCCTTATTTGGACAAATTCTGTACACAAGTCCTCTTTTAAAGTTAATATTGGAGGTCAAGACACCCGGCAAATCATCCTCTGCTTTACTTATTCTTCCCCAATTGACATTTTATATGAATATTTGACAGCACATTTCTTTTACCAGTAGAGTTAGCCACATCATGAGAGATGTTATGCAGTTTGTATCTGGAGCTTACTACAGAGACTTTAAAGCCCCAGTGACTGAGTCTAGATCTGTATTCCTACACCCCACTTTTTATTAAATAAAAAAGGTTATCTTTCTTCATTTTACACTCCATTTAAAGTGACTCAGTTCTAGGACTAGACTATTTTTTTGGTCCCCTGTGGGTATGTTATGTGAGTTTGGGTATGACTTTTAATCCATCAAATTAAGCCCCTCCAGGCCTGGGTACAGATGGGCAGACATTAATACTGCTTCATTCACTTACACTTTACTGAAATCAAACTATAGGTGTCAATAACATTGAGGAGGCATCTCAGACTATTGCTTTCCCCAATGTCACTGTTTTAAATGTGTTCTGAAGTAATATGAACATTGTTCATCATAACTACCATTGGGATTGTGATAGCAGATAAAATCCCTAACCCAAGTCCTTTTAAGAAAAGAGGTGCTGAATATGCTATGTTCTTAGTATAGTATATTCAATTGAAGTTTGTACTCTCTGAGGTGGACTGCTGTGTATATAACAAGCTTCATTCAGATTAAGAAGCAGTACTTATTACTAGAAATCTCTGTACATCATCATGGCCTAATGCATTTTTAAATGTTGATATTTGATCAAAATCTTCCCAAGTCATATGGTATTCATCTTGTACAATTTCCTGCTGTATTTAATTTAACTCAGTTTTCTTATAAATTGTTTTGCTGAAGAGCTATGGAAAAATATCTTACAATCAGCTGACCCATGAAGCTGCCCTGCTGAATTGTTTGTTGTAAGCTATTAAGCCCAGAAACACTGAAAACATGTATACTCTGGTTTTCAGCAATAATCACACAGTTACAGAATGTCTCTCTTCTCCTCTTTTTTTCTTTTGTGTTCTCTCTTAACTTATATTGTGTACCTTCCCTTTGTGCCACCAAAACTACTTTGTCTTTGTAAGGTATAGATTCCATAGGATCTTAGAAGATATCCTGTTGTATCTATAACATGTAGTTAGCAGCAGACCCTTCATGTCCTATAAGTTGCCAAGGTAGGGTGAAACAGACTTGTTTTTTCAGCAAATCTCACAGATATTTAATTGGACTGGCATCCTGCTCCTGTGGGAACTATATTATTACTTCAGGATAATAAGTGATTCTATAGTCCCTATAAAGCCCTGATCTCAACATCATTAAAAGAGGTTGTCTCACAATGTTGTTTCACACAGCCAAAAGCAGCTTCAGATTCATGCATCCTGTCTCTTCCTGGTTAAGTGGTTTTATAGCAGTGATTAACATATCAGCTCTGTATTCACCGCTCTTCGATTGCACTGACATGAGAGCAGGAGATATTATCTAAACAGTGGAGAACTTCAGAGCTCAAAGTAAACAAAAGTAATTAGTCTCCTTTGTTTGTTACTGAAAACATACAATGTTCTTAAAGGGGTTGTGTCATTTCATTAAATGGCCTTCAGAATAAGGGGACAGTGAAGACAAGCAACTTTGTAATTGGATGTCATTAGCAAAGCTGTCTTGTTTTCACAGTGTTCCTTACCTTCATTTTCTGTAATCAAACTTCTCCAGTGCTGGTTGGATCCCTCCTCCTTGCATTTCATTAGCTGATGGCTCTACTAATTTACATTCTGTTCGCCCCCCACACTCCCGGACGACGGCCGTATTCATGGAGCTTGAAGTCCTGCCTCTCACTCAGAATTAGGGGCCGACAACAATTTCACTCTATACAGCTAGCTGCCTCCTCATTGACAGTGCAGCTAGCTCTATAATCAGAAAACAACCGAAATGTGCCACGGTGCCTTAATGCTCATGCGTGTTAGGGGCCAACAAAAATTTTACTCTGTACAGCTAACTGCTCCTCATTGACACTGTAGCTACTGCTACAATCAGAAAACAGCTGAATTGTGTCAGTGCCTTATGTAAACATGAAGGGAGACGGATCTGTGCACTGGATGGATTCAACTGTAGCAAACCTCCAGCTGTGAGAGATCAGTGCTGAGTTCATAGAAGACTGTTTAGAATGAATGCAGGACTGTGGTATGTAAACAGCTCTTACAAAATAAGACTGCATAGGGAGAGGACAGTGATATGTGGAGGGGGGTGGGGACACACACTGGAGCCAGCATGAACAGTGAAGGGGGGATGATGTCATCAGTTTAGAAACACCCAGCTGGGAGAGGAAGAAACGCCCCTGGATTTCAGGAAGTGAGAGCATCAAGCTTCAAGAGAACAGCCCAACTGAAGAAGCGATACATCCCCTTTAAGCTGTTGGCTGTCCTGTGTGCCGACCTGTGATGATGTCACTCCCTGTTTTCAGACAGGACAAAGAGCAGAAAGAGAATGGAATGTGAGTACAGGTCATTAACGTATGGAATCTTACCTCCTCAACAAAGCAAAATAATGCATTTGGAAAGAAATTTTCATTCACCATTCCCTAAATGTTGAAAGCTAATCTTAGTAAGACAACCCTTCCCTTCCCTAGAATGTAATTGCTGCTCCATTCACTACAAAGATTAGCTTTCAACATAAAGGGAACTGTAAATTAAGACTTTTACCTAATACATTGCTTTGCTTATTTTGCTTTGTTGAGGAGATTGAATTACTCCCAGCCCATATAGCTGCTGTTCATGCTGCAAACGGCTGTTATTCCGGATATTAACTGCTCTATATGCCATACCAGATATATACTAAAAAAGGAGCCGGAAAATGTTTCTTCTACTCTGGATCCCAATCTGCCTGTATTACTTCTGTTAGGGTATGTTCACACGGGCTAATTTTGGCAAGCATTTTGCGGCATATTTGCGCTCTAATACGAGCGTGATGCACGCCGAAATCACAGTAATCCATAGTTCTCATAGAGAACTATGGATTACGCCTCCTACTATCGTATTGTATGCGCGGGGAAATAAGTGACATGTCAATTACTTGCGGTGAATACGTGCCCCGAGTAATGAATGTCAATGGGGCCGATGGGCTGCGGCCCCCCCGCGCCGTGGGAGTACGCGCTGATTAGCGTGACTCCCAAATCACTCAGCGAAATTGTGACCGTACTGTACGCGCCGCAATTACGCCGTGTGAACATACCCTTATATTGGAGATATGTAAAAATTGTTGTATGTAAGTAAAATACTATGTACAAATATAAAACTAATACCATTACTCTTGTCTTTGAGAACTATGGCTACTTTAAACAAGCTATTAGTAAAATATTCAGTATTGTTATTAGACTATTATGAGTGTAGTAGAAAAAATATGAAAACATTAAAAGAGGTTGTCCCATCTAGCTGTTTTCACGCTTCACAGGCTCTTTGGGCTAACACTTCCTGTGCAGGCTGTGGGCAGGTTTACATCAGAGACTGACATTTCAGCTCTGCTTTCTCCTATTTCCAGGGGGTGCCTGTTAGGGTATGTTCACATGGCGTTTTTGGATCCGATTTTGTATCCGTGTTGGATCCAAAAACGCTGCTGCACTCGGATCCAAAACAGATCCAACACTTATCCAACACGCAGCTGCATCTTTGGATACATGTTTGGATGCAGCAGGATTTCACCCTATAGCTTAAAATAGGGTTCTTGCTGCATCTTTTGGACCAAGAGTTGACATGTCAATTCTTGGAACGAATCCGAAAGACGCAAAGAGACACGCATCGCCGATCACTCATGTGAATGGCGATGTGTGTTTCAAATAAACAGCAATGTAAATCACATTGCTATTTATTAGATACATATTTGGTTCCATTTGGGGTCCGACAGATGGATCCAAACACGTATCGAAAAGCATATGTGACACGGATTAAAACCCGTAGTGTGAACAGACCCTTACAGAGATATTACTAATGGAGGGTTTTGAAAAACAAGCAGGACGTCTGGCTATAAATGTGAACTAGCAGAGCTATATTTGTCATCAAAGGAAACTTCTAGTGTGAGAGAAAAATTTACATTCTACGAAGCCACATTGGGGCACATGTATGAAAACTGGTGGAGACTAGACAGTCGTACTTCTCAGTAGGTTAGTGTAGCATTCATCAGTATGTGTGAAAGTGTCTCAGAACACTTCTATGTGACCCATAGTGAGACATTGTGAAAAATGTGCGCCAAAAGGTGTGGCAAAAAGTGTCTGAGACAAATTTTGTCTCAGCATTGCCACTTTGAAAATGCCATTTATTGATACTCCATTTTTGTGACACATTTTGTCAAGACACGCCCACTAATTATTGGCGTGGGCAAAACTGTTGAGGATGTCCGACATGCACCCATTTTTGGCATAAAACCTTTTTTAAATCTGTCAGACAGGGCCCACAACAGTTTTTTTTTACTCAAATCACGTGAAGCCCGTTTCATACATGTCTCCCATTACACATGTGTTCTACAGACCTAGAGGGGATTTCTCACCACGATGATCAGCTTTTAACATGTTGGAAAAGTTAAATGAAGAATATTACCAAATGCATTGCTATGTTTGATTTTGCTTTGTTCAGTAGGTAAAGAAGATTTTATGTACTGCTAGAGCAGGGAGACTGTGAAACTCTCTGCCAGAGGAACTTGTCATGGTGACTTCACTAACAGAGTTCAAAAAGGGTCTGGATACATTTCTAGAGTGTAATAATATAACAAGTTATAGTGACTAGGATTCTGGAGAAGGGATGTTGATTCAGGGATTTATTCTGTTTACCAGATTGGAGTCACAAAGGAATTTTTTCCCTAAAATGAGGACCATTGGCTTCTACCTCATGGGGGTTTTTGCCTTCCTCTGGATCAACACTATAGGACATTAGGCTGAACTTGATGTACGTCTGTCTTTTTTCGGTCTTAAGAACTATGTTATATATGAATAAGGTTATCCTTCCTGACCAAAACATCACATCTTGATATGTCACCTTAAATGTAATCTTTATTTGGAGCTTGAATAAAACTACTAATCTGCATCCATTTTGGAGTGCTGTTGAAAACTTTCTATACTATAGCAATTTATCTGGTAATAGTATTTATTTACCTTTGCCTCAATACTTAAAACTAATCAATAAGATGGGAATACCCCTTTAACATTTGGATACAATTGAGATATTGTACCTTAAAATTATTTGAATATGTATCTATACAAAATTTTGGAAACATATTCCATTATAGATACAGATATATAATTGATAAGGTGACATCTGCAGAATGAATGATGAAGTCTGATATTCACTGTGCATATTGCAAGTTCAATGGGATAGCTATAGGGGTTACAGAAGTATGGATGTTGCAGAGATCAGTTTGAATCTTGGGCTTTTCATGTTATCAGCTCATATCTGTAAAAAAAAGCCATTGAAAAGCATTGAAAAAGTTGAGAAAGCTTTATGTGCTCTGATTATATGACGTGTTTTCTGTCATGTTTAGTTATGTTACATCTGCAATCTCATCTAGCTTCTGGTTCCTGTTGGATCCCGAAAGCCCCTTAGTCACAAAAAATAAGCCATTATTGTAATATGCACATAGATGGGGGTCCTGATACAGATAGTGTGCTGGGGCTAGGGAGCTTCAAATGATGTCTTTGTGAAGGTTTTACAGGGGTGTAGCTATTTGGGATGCAGGGATAACAAATGCTACTGGGCCCTACAGACTGAGGGATCCAAAGGCTCCTTTGCCACATAAAATAGATTAGTATTATAAATGGCACAGGGCAAGTGGGTTCCAATTCTTAAATTTTGCATTGGGGCCCCAAGATTTTAGTTATGTCTCTGCCAACGGCAAAACCGAAAACTGACTGCAGCTTGCCCAAATCTGCACCAAAAACCGCAGTCCTGCCGCAATCCATTTGGATGGCATTTTGACAATGCTGTTTAGCCTAAGAGGACTTTGCTAAAGTTTATTTTCAGATTTCTTACAACTTTGGGTAAATATTGTGTACAAAGCATTTAAAAGGAAGTTCGGTTTATTGTGGTTGCTTAGCACTCTAGAGAAAAACAGGAAAAAAATGTAAAGTATCTAAATTCAGCAATGTGTTTTTTTACTGTAATCAAAACCTCTATTCTTTGTCATCTGTTCCACAACATACCAGTCACATCCCTTAATGACTACACAATGTGGAACAGATCACTGCATGCAAATAATGAGAGGTTTAAAATAACCAGCAAAGCCAGTTACTTGAGAATGTATTCTCCTGTTTCAGTAATAAAGCATAAAGAGAGTCAATACAGAATACTTGTCCATAGTTCTGTAAAATGTATGGGTGGGAGGGGTTATGACTTGATGTACATCATTTACCTGGCATACAAATGTTGCAGAATTTTGTGCAAACCATGCTTGTGCAAAAATGTGCAATGTTTGTGCTATTACAGTTTTCATTAAAGAAGTGCTGGTCTTATTGAATTTACCCCATATATTTTTACAAATCTGTAATAAGTTAACAAATCATTAGGTAAAGTAAATCCTGGGTTGTATAAAAGGCCAAAGCAAGGGGAGTTCTTACAGGTCAAAATTTGGAGTCAGTGAAACTGGAATCAGGAACTAAAAAAGCTTGATCAGAACAGTAAGCAATTGATTTTTAGTCATGAGATATGAGAGATTTTATGTGCTCTGAATGCACACATGTTTCCATGGTTACATGGATAACTCTGTTATCTGATTAGAGCAGAGAGCAGGAAGTGACGTCCCCAAGGATGGATGCAGCTCACTCCGGAGCAAACTAATTATCTCTAAAAAGATTCGCTTCTGTTTACAGATAGGCAATTATTTTCAGTCCTCATGGCTTAGCTAGTTACAGAGATGCTACATATACTAATCACTGCTATAGAACCACCCACATCCAGAGACAGAGTGAGTGTAAAACTTTTGTGACTCAGTGAAACAGCTTGGTGAGTAAACCCATTTAAAGTTAGGTTTCTTTTTACGGGTTTTTAATGGTTTTCTTTCTGTTTCTCCAGGTCTGACTGGCCTCCAGGCATGACATTACTTCAAGTTTGATATTACTCCTGGATAATGTAACCTGAAGTCATGTCACATCAGAAGTGATGCCACTGGACCAATAGCACCATGGGCTAGTAAGTTAACCATTAAAAGCCCTTAGCTCTTACTCCAGTTGATTTTTTTTGTTAACCCCTTACTGCCACAACCATTTTTGAAATCTGACATGTGACACTTTATGTGAGAACAACTTTTTAACACTTTTACTTATCCATCTGATTCAGAGAGCGTTTTCTCCCTAATTTATTTAAGATAGTAAAAAAATTTCGGTCCAAATAACCCTTGTTTTTTGTGAAAATATAAAAATTGGAAAAATTTCAAAATTTGCCATTTTAAAAGTGAAAAAAATTTCTGCGTGTGCAGTATTTATTCCACTCAAAATAGTTTCTAACTAGTTTATCCATAGCCCATGTAGGCTGGAGTCATCTTTAAAATGTCTTTTCATTTTTTTTACGACATAAGGGGGCTTTTAGTAGTCATTTTCAAGAAAATTTGCAACATCCATTTTTTTAGGGAACAGTCCAGTTCTGACGTGGCTTTGAGGGGCCTGTTGTTCGAAATACCCCATAATGACTTCATCTAAGAAACTACACCCCTTACAGTATTTACAGCAATGTTTAAGAAGTTTGTTAACCCCACAGAAATTAAAGTAAATTGGTGGTGAAATTTCAAAATTTCACTTTTTTTTCAGATTTTCAGTTTTTATTCATTATTCACAGGAACATAGTAGATGTGACCAGGGAAATACAACTAAATTCTGATTCCCCAGATTTTTCTGTTTTCAGATATATCCCATATGTGACCCTAGTGTGCTATTTGGCTCAACCGCAAGCTCATGTGGGAAAAGCACCTACTGGACTTTGGGGTCTCATTTTCAACATGATTTCAGGTTTGTGGACTCTCTAAGGTGCTAAAACTTAATAAACACCCCTAAAAAGATCCTAGATTGGAAACTACACTCCTTTAGGAATATATCTGTAACGGGTGTCCCCACGATCCCCGTGTCGGGTCACGGGCACACTCGCACCCCTGCAGCACCCTCTGCTGCGAGCGGTGCCGCAACCCAGTCCTCGGACTGCGGGCGTGCTCGCAGCAGTGTCCTGCACTTACCTCACTGCGCTCCTGTTCCTGGCTGGGTGTGCACTCCTGTTGCTGGCCGGGTGTGCACTCGCCTCTTAGGGCACCGCGCGGTACTGCATCTAAGTTTAAAGTGACAGCATGCTGGTGGTTGGTTTTCACCGGGCGCTGATCCTATTTAAATCCTGGCTTTTCCTTTGGTCCCTGCCAAATCGATAGTGCTCTGTGCCTTGAGAGGAAGCGTTTGTGTCTTTGCGTTTACTGTGTACTGTTCCATTTGCCTCCATCCCTCGACCACAAACCTTTGCCGCTTGTTCTGACCTTCCTGCCTGTCCCTGACTACGAACTTGCTTCATGATTCTGTACCACACCACACCTCAGCCGCCACCGCAAGTAAGTCACATCAGGGGTAGCGACCTGGTAGTGTTCCGCCGCAGCAAGTCCATCCCGCTTTGCAGCGGGTTCTGGTGAAAATTGGACCTACTTAGACTCCACTCCCTGGTGTGGCCCATACCATCATTTGCCGTCGTCCAGAGGATCCACTACTGCTGACCGATACAATATCCAGGGGTGTAGTGAGTATATTGACACCACAGAAGTTTCACAAATTGTTTTAGCATTAGGCTGTGAAAATGAAAAAAAAAATTTGCAACAAACTGCAGTTTTATCTGAAAATGTTTAGCTTTTTACAAGGAATTCTGGAAAAAAAAACACCCCAAATTTTGTTACGCAATTTCTTCCAAGTTCGGCAATACCTTATATGTGAATGTAAATTGCTGTTTGCGGGGCATAGCAGGGTGTACAAGGGAATGAGCACTATTTGGCTTTTGCAACATAGATTTTGGTGGGTGCCATGTTTCCTTTGCAAAGCCCCCAAAGTACCAGAACAGGTGACTTCTTCCAGAAGTTGCCTCATTTTGGATTCAATACCCCTCATGGAACTCATTTAGGGATGTATTGTGCATTTTGGGCGCACAGGTGTTCCATATTTTTTTTAGCGTCGGACCATTAAAATTCCATCATTGTTTGCTGGGCTTCAATGTTCGCCGTGCGGTATAAATGACATAATAACTCTACAACGATTACAAGAAAATAAATTTTAGATAGTTTTTTGTGTTTTATTACTTTTACACAATAGAAATGTGTTGATAAAAAATAGCATTTTAACGTTGTCATAGCTATAACTTTTTTAGTTTTCTATATATGGAGCTGATTATGGGCTTGTTTTTGAGTTGACGTTTTTATTGGTGCATATGACGCTTTGATCACTTTTCATTAAGCTATTTCTGAAGGTTTTGAACAAAATACAGCAATCCTGGTAGTGTTTTTTTATTTTTAAAAACAGGTCGATATGATTACAGTGATATCCAATTTGTATATATTTTTATGTTTTTCTGCTTTTACACAATAAAAACACTTTTATTAAAAAAGAAAAACACATTTTTGCATCGACATAGCCTGAGAACCATAACTTTTTTATTTTTCTGTGTATGGAGATGTGTAGGGGCTTTTTTTTTGTAGGATGAGTTGACATTTTTATTGATATCAATTTTGGAGGGATAAGGCTTTCTGATTGGTTTTAAATCCATTTTTTGGAAGGCAGGGTGAAGAAAATGCAGCAATCTTAGTAGTGTTGTTTTTTTATTTTATTAGTAACAGGAATCACCCTGCAGTTTACATGACAAGTTAGTATTACTGCCTGGGTCAAGACGATTACGTTGATATAGAAAAAAAGTGTTTTTAATGTGTAAAACAATATTTATGCATCACTATATTCTGATAGCCATAACTTTTTTATTTTTCCGTATACAGAACTATGTAAGGGCTGATATTTTAATTTACACTTTGGAATTCATATGAATTTTTGATTGCTTTCTATTCCATTTTATGTGCTGCGGGATGAGCAAAAAATCGCAATTTTTACGGCGTTCACCATGTGGGTTAACTAACATGATAGATTTATAGGGTAGGTCGTTTTTATCTTTTTTGGGACAATTGGGGTTTGTAAAGGGGAAAATTTATCAGTATTCATCAGATTACGATACAATAGAGATCAAAACTGCTCTGTATTGGTCACTACGGCTGCGGGTCTAGCTTGTGAGCCCACACGGTCTGCAGGACATACCGGTATGTCCATTTTCGGGAATGCACTTCTTGCTGGGATGTACCAGCATGTTCTATATCAGTAAGGAGTTAAATTCTTTTCAGGCCTCCTCAGATCGAATAACTTACAGTGGGGAAAAAAAGTAGGGGTTTGCCAGCAGGCAGAAAAAACCATTTAATAGCGATTTTACACAGGAAAAGCATCTAGTTAGATTATTCGTAAGGGGGGGGGGGGGAGCTAGCTTAGGGAATCAGACACATGACTAGTTAGGGAGTTAGGTAGTTCTGTATAGATATTACATAGGAAAATTCAATCTTATCTGCCCATTGCAAAGTAAAGGCATTTAAGAGCACTTGATTTGCTGTGAGGGTTCTTCCATACAACTTCATTTCACCGATATTGCATAGAAAAAATTCAGTTTATAATCCTATCTGGCCTCGCCAAGTATAGGCATTTTAAACCACTTGATTTGCTGTCAGGGTTCTTCCATAATATCCAATTTCACCGCTATTCCATCGAAAAAATTATGTTTATAATCTTATTTGCCTGTTGCAAAGTACAGGCATTTAAGAGCACTTGATTTGCTGTGAGGGTTCTTCCATACGACCCCATTTCACCAATATTGCATAGAAAAAATTATGTTTATAAACCTGTTTGCCCATAGCAAAGTATAGGCATTTATGACCACTTTATTTGCTGTCAGGGATCTTCCATATGACCCCCTTTCAACGATATTGCATAGAAAAAATTCTGTTTATAATCTTATTTGCCTGTTGCAAAGTACATGCATTTAAGAACACTGTTGCTTTGCTGTCTTTGGAGTACAGTTCTTCAATAAGAGACTGTGAACAAATCTTGACCTTTTTAATATTTATATTTTTGAACATCATCAGTCGCAGGACCGACAGGCTTGTCACCGCTTGGTCTGTTCCCTGTGCATCTCATGTCTGAAGAGCAGCGCCAATCTGTTCTTCAGTGGTTAGCACACTCTGCATCCAGCGGTTTTAAATCCTCTTCCTCTCAGTCACGGCCACAAATATCGTCATCATCAGTCCAAACTGAAGCAAACACTGGCCAAACGTCACCCAATAAACAGACCACACTAGATAATCCATATTCTGAAGAGCTCTTTAATGACACAATGCGGTTGGGATCAGAAGGCTTTTCAAAAGATCAAGAGGCCAAAGAGGATGATTTTCTTTGCTGTGACTCCCAATCGCTAATGCCCTCAGAGGAAGAAAAGGAAGCTGGTCCCTCTCCTACCGCTGGACTCGCCATCTTTCAGGTGTGAAAATTACTAACACAGGAGGCATAAGGCGTGGAACCTGGTATATGTTCTCCAGACCCTTCCATAAACATGGAGCTGTGCATTTGTCAACATACATACAAGAAGGGCGACATTGTATATATTAAGGGTATGGGCACTCTACAAAAAGGCATGCCACATAAATGCTATCATGGCAAGACTGGCAGAATCTACAATGTTACACAGCATGCTGTGGGTATAATTGTGGACAAGCAGATCAAGGGTAAAATCCTTGCCAAAAGAATCATCGTCCGTGTGGAGCACATTCGCCACTCCAAGAGCAGAGATAGTTTCCTCCAGCGCATCAAGGAAAATGAGAGAGAGAAAAAGGAAGCCAAGGAGAACGGTATCTGGGTGCGATTGAAGTGTCAGCCAGCATTTCTGGCCCCCATACAACCAAATCAAATACAGCCAAATTATATTGCTGGCTCCATATTTCCCGTCTCTATTCTGAGTGCCCAAAAGTTCATTTTTGCAGTTTCTGGGGTCCAGCTACTGCAGAAGACACCATTAGCAATTGTCCTTCTGGGAAGAAATGTTATTTCAAATCCTAATTTTGTCTCTAGAATTCGATTGAGTGTCAAAAAAGGTCATTTTTGCTGGTTTTGGGGGGAGGCCACTGTAAAAAACACCAATAGTAAAGGTCCTATTGAAAAATCTTATTCCAAATACTCATTTCTTCATGCAAATTTTATTCTGAGTTTCAAAAAGGTCATTTTTGCTGTTTTTGGGGTCCGACCACTGTAAAAGACACCAATAGTAAAGGTTCTATTGAAAAAAATCTTATTTCAAATACTCATTGCTTCGTGCAAATTTTATTCTGAGTGTCCAAAAGGTCATTTTTGCTGGTTTTAGGGTCAGGCCACTGTAAAAGACACCAATAATAAAGGTCCTATTGAAAAACATCTTATTTCAAATGCTCCATTTATTCGTGCAAATTTTATTCTGAGTGTCCAAAAGGTCATTTTTGCTGGTTTTAGGGTCAGGCCACTGTAAAAGATACCAATAATAAAGGTCCTATTGAAATAAATCTTATTCTAAATACTCATTTGTTCGTGCAAATTTTATTCTGAGTGTCCAAAAGATCATTTTTGCTGGGGTCAGGCTACTGTAAGAGGGGTGCCAGGAGTGCCAATAGGGCAGTACTCCTGTCAGGGACCTGAATTAAAAAGGTGCACAGTGATATGTTAAAAATAGGAAGTAGTAAAGGGTAGAGGCCCCATTTGATTTAGCTGCATGGGGCCCTGAAATGGTTAATAGATGACTGACGGTAGCCCTGGCTACCATTGTACCCCATATAACTATGGCTCTGCCAGCTGAACCCCCATATTTCTCGTTGGGCTGTTCTTTCTGCCGCCACATATATGACATGTTCTTGGGCTCTGGTGCAAAAAGTTAAATGGTTCTCCAGCCAGTTACCATAAGCCATTTCCAATACCGGTGTCTTCTAATGTATCAACGGGGCCCTGTAGCAGCTGCTAACACTGTATCTGCTATGGCTGTACCGTCTTCATCTTCTTAGTTAGCAATTGAAAAGAAGGAATTATTTTAGCCTGTGAATTTTTTGCTGTGACTCTTAGAATCAAATTGTCTTCACTAAGTTGTACCATGTATCCAGTGTACTCTTATGGAAAGTAATTTCTGCTTCTCCTTACCTGTGTTAGTATAAAAATTAACCTGAACATCATCTCCCATTGATTTTAATTGGGTTCGGTGTTTGGTTTCTGTGTTTGGCCCAAATTTCTCCAAATTCGGGGTTCGGCCCGAACTCAAATTTTTTAGTGCTCGCTGTCATGGGGGCTGGCGCGGGTGCCATTGCCCCCCGCGGCCACCACCCTGCCCGTAGGGGGTCCGGCGGGGGGTGCCACAGCCTCCCGCGACCATCCCCCTGCTACCCGAGGTCCGGCGCCAAGCCACTTACCTGTCCACGCTCCGGTGTACGCTGCTCCTGCCTGTCCCGGCCGCCGCGCGCGTACCCGCTCCTAGGGCGGCACGGGGACGGTGGTCGGATTTAAAGGGCCATTACGCCGGTAATTGGGTCAATTGCTGGCTGCTGGTCCTATATAAGGAATAAGCCCCCAGCACTCTCTGCCAGATTGTTGCTGTGTGTTTGCCTAGTTTAGAGTGTTGGAAAGTCCTGTCTGATTACCCGTGTACCAGTCCGTTCCGCTACGTTTCCTGACCGTGCTGTTTGCGCCTGCCCTGACCTTGCCCGTCTCTGACCACGAACCTCTGCCGCCTGCCCTGACCTCCTGCCTGTCCCCGACTAGCCCTTTGGATTCGATTCTGTACCCCGCAGTACCCCGGCCGCCATCGCAAGGGAAGTCACCTAGGGGTAGCGACTTGGTAGCCTCACGCCGCAGCAAGTCCATCCCGCTTTGCGGTGGGCTCTGGTGAATACCGGGGGCTACTTAGACTCCGCTCCCTGGCGTGGCTTAACTATCATCATTTGCGGTGGTCCAGCGAATCCACCGAACCCTTACACTCACTCATCTCTATCAGCCACCAATTGGACAAGTTCTCCCACTTCAAAAGATGAGAGGCCTGTAATTGACATCATAGGTAGACCTCAACCATGATAGACAAAATGAGAAAACAAATCCAGAAAATCCCATTTTTGATTTGGAAAGAATTTTTTGCAAGTTATGGGGGAAAATAAGTATTTGGTCACCTACAAACAAACAAGATTTCTGGCTCTCACAGATCTTAATTTCTTCTTTAAGAGGCTCCTCTGCCCCCCCTTTTCCCCTGTGTAATCGCCCCTTTTTGAACTTGTTTCTATAAAAAACCCTGTCCACAATCAAACAGCCCTCCAAATTCCACTAGGTGAAGTAAGAGTTCAAAGGACACCAGAAACAAAAATTTACCCCGACCGGGCTGGGAAAAGACAAATCTAAAAGGCAAAAGCTTGTTGTGGAAAAACAACTGTGGGAGAAAAATTATAAAATGGAAGAATCAAGCCCACTGATAATCTCCTCGATTAGGGCTCCACAAAATTCCCCCTTGGGGAAAAATGATACAAAACGGTGGCAAAAACCCCGAACCACCGGGGGTCCCTTTAGTGAATGCCCCTCAGAGAGTGGGCCCAAGAAATTTAAAACTCCACAAAAAACACACTATGGTCAGGGACGAACTACAGTGCCAACGTTCCCTGCTTTTCAGTACAGCCGGGGCCGTCTGAAGTTTGTATAAGATTTGGAGTTTCAGAAGAGTTTTGGGGAGAATGTCATAGGGTCAGTTTTAAAACCAAAAGTAAAATTTTTTGGTAGAAACACAACCCATGTGTTTGGAGGAGAGAAAAAAGTGAGTTAAACCCAAGGAACACTACCTTGAAGCATGGGGGGTGGCAAACTGCTTTGGGGCTGTTTCTCTGAAAAGGGAAAAGGCGAGTTGTGTCATTAAAAATGAATGGGAATTTCCCGTGAATTTTAGTGCAAACCCTTCCTTAACATGGGCATTGAAGAAAAACGTGGGGGGTCTTTCGCATGAAATGACCCCAACACACCCCCAGGGAAAATAGGAGTGGTTTGAAGAAGCATTCAAGGTTGGGGGGCCCACCCATTTTTAATTTAAACCCATAGAAAACTTTGGAGGGAGTTAAAAGTTGGGGTTTTTTGCCCAGGATCCCCCAAAACATCACTGATGGAGATCTGAAAGTGGAATGACCCAACTTACCGAACAGGTGTCCCAAAATTTTTGAAGAGTTACAAAAAATTTTTTGACCTCTGTCATTGTCAAAAAAGGTATATAAAAAAAAATTTAGATTAATTTTATTATTGCCCAAAATATTATTTTTCCCATAATTTAAAATAAATTTTTAAAATCAGACAATGTGTTTTTGGGATTTATTTTCCATTTTGTTCTTTTTTTGAGATCTCCAAAATGCAATTACAGGTCTTATTCTTTTTAAGGGGAAAAAAACTCACACTTTGGGTTTGGTAAACATTTTTTTCCCCAAATAGCATAAAAATGATCATTTTCACACTAGAGGCGTTAAAACACCTGTAAATGTATAGGTGGAGACAAAAATTTTAAAGAAAAGAAGTAAAGGATTCTATCTGAATTTAAGGGACACAATAAACAAGTTGTTTGCCCAGGGAACCCCCCAAAAAAATAGCATAGGGGAGATCTGAAAGTAGAAATGAGCAAAATCCAGCAACAGTGTGTGCCAACCTTTTGAAGACTTACAGAAAATGTTTGACTTCTGTCATTTCAACAAAGGTAATAAAAAAAATATTGAATGAACTTTTATTATTGACCAAATATTATTTTTCCATAATTTCAAATAAATTCTTTCAAATCGAAATGTGATTTTCTGGGTTTTATTTTCTCTTTTTGGTCTTAATTTAGGTTACCTATAAGTCAAAACAGGGCCCCTTTCTTTTTTTTAAGTGGGAAAACTCCCCAAATTGGTGGTTTTTGGGTAAAAATTTTTTCCCCCCCTGAGATCACATAATCATCCCCCAGCAGGGATGTTAAAGAAATTGTAAAGTTTAAATGGATGCAAGAAATGTATAGAAAGAAAAATAAAAAATTTACTGAAATTTTTTGGGACACAATAACAATTTTTAAAAGTACTGTGTTAACATTTTTGTGCAATAAATTTGAATATAGGTACTTTGGTTTATTGATTTAACACTACATTTTTGGTGATATGTGGGGAAAAACATTTCTTTGTTGTTTTTCTCAAGTATGGGAGATTATAGGTATAGGGTAAAAAAAGGTTGCGCATCGCAAAGGGGGCATGCACAGAACGTTATTTTTGCTTATGAAGATTTGTCTGTTTTTTTATATAATTTTTTGAATATTATCATGGATATTATATAAAGATTTTAGTAGTGTTTTGTCAACATCGAAATTCAGTGTTTTAGGTTTGGTCAAAATAATTGTGAAGGGGAAAAGGGACGGGTTTCGAAAGGCTTTTAGGTTCTCCTCTGAAAGGTTTTTTTAACTTTTTAAGTCAAAAAATATTGTTAAAAATTTTTTTTAGTTTAACAGGTACTTCCCAGGGTAATTAAATTTTTATTTTTTGGAATTTTATGGGTTAAAGGGCCAATTGTGAGGCAAAGGTTATATATTACTTCAATGTCTTTGTTCCTCTGCTACATTTAAAAAGGGCAGGAAAAAAAGACAGCAGAATTTGCGAAATAATGAGAAATTTTTCTTTCATTTAATCAGTTACAGTGTACAACCAGACAAAAATTATGAAAGTAAGATGGTATTTTGCATTTAAGCAAATTTAATTTGATACTTAAGGTAGAAAAAATATTTACCTATTTCATATGTCAATAGGATTGAAGTGCTATCCACCCCAAAGAACAAAATCTATATATATATAAGTGAATTATTATCTCAAAGGGAATCCAGAAAGATTGTTAGCCAATTCATATTGCTAAACTGTTATTTGTCCCGTGCATTCATGAATGAACCATACACATCTGTGTGTAATGATTTAAAGCCCCAAAGGAATCTCTTAGGATGGTTACTTGGCTTTGGATTTGAGTTGCACAAGGATCACACAAGGGTGACCAGATGGACAGTCCTATAGTGATTAATGAAGCGGCACTTACAACATGGCTAAAAGCTGCTGCCACACAATACAACCCATGTTATTTCTGTCTTATTTCTTATTAACCTCCCGTGCTTAAATCAAAATCTAGGTAAATTGTCTCAAAGAGTTGTGTGCTTAGTGTAAAAATGTAGATGCAATCATTTATTCTAATTATATGTAACAATAAATACATTGATTTAATTGAGCAATCAGTACTGGTATGCAGAGACAGCCTTTTTAAATTATAAGTATTTTGTCATTTATGTATTAATTTTCGACTTTTTAAACAATAAAATACAGTATTCTTTACCACAAGTTATAAAGCAAAATCTTAATATCAGAATATTGTATTATATAATAGAATCATGCCTCTAAAATGTCGCTCTTTACTGAAAAGAAACAGGAGTGCATGTAAATCATAACAAGACTGTATAACATAAGCAAATGAACAATAAATGATACATTAGGTACTAAAAAAGATTACAAGAATAATGCTTTCACTTATTGTGCATTCATTAAATTGACTTGCCAGTGTAATTACTTTAGCGTTTCTATTTGTAATTCAGTACAGACCTTTGGATCATTAAAGCGGATTGTAAATATTGCACAATTCAGTACTAGGTTTATGGTCTATTAAACGTCTTTTCCAGAATACTCAACACTAGGAAGGGTCACAAGGGTCTTCTTGACTTGCAATTCACAGGGGTTGAGGAATGTTTTCTTGCCAGGTGCAGTCTGGCCTTAGTTAACTGATTTTTCTTTCTAACAGAAGCTATTTCAAATGAAAAACCAAATGACGATATAAGAAAAGGCTCACTTGGAAATGTAAAAGATGAAACAATCCGGTGGTGAACAAACTGTTTTAAAATATTTATTAACATTTAGTTTTTAAATGAATTCTTTGGGAAAGAAAAAAAAACCCTGTTATAAAAAGGCAAATGGGGGAAATAATCTTTAAAAACCTTTTTTCAAAGTTCTTTTTTGCAAGGCCGAAAAAAAAGACGGCGCCACAGTTCGGTTATTATGCATAGTGTTAATAAGGGGGCAAAACCCCCCAAAAAGTAAAGACTTTGTCCTTTTTTTAGGGGAAAAAATATAAAAAATCCCAATAAAATAACCCTTTGGCTTTTACCTTTCCCCAAATTCGGGACACTAAACCTTTTAAAATTTATTACACTTGAAATGCTGCCAGACCCTTTTTGAATTTGTTTAAATTTCACTATGCAATTCCTGGGGCAAGAGTTCCACATCTAAAAGCTCTAACATAAAAAATCCCTTTCTATGATTTTAAAAAAAAATTTCTTTTTTTTGACAAAGAATCCCCTTTGTTTTAAATCAGTCCTTTTGGGAAAAATTTTTGGGTTTTAAATTGCGTATTTTTTTTTTTTATAACCCCCCCCCTTCGAACTGTTCAAGCTCTACAAGTCTTTCTGTCCCTTGGCCCCAAATTTTGTACTCAATTTCCTTGTGTAGTCTGACCAGTTTTTTGTATAATGGGGATGAGGTCCTTTTTGTTGCATCTTCCCCCCTTTTAAATCACCTCTTACCCCTTTCCCTTGGCAGCTGCTGCTTGTAGGGTTTTAATTTTTTCTGTCCACTGGTTCCCCCGCCCTTCTCCAATCATTTTTTCCCGGCTTTTTTTCCTTTTAATCATGGAATGGTTTTTTCCTTTCTGTGCATAACCTGTTAAAAACCCAATCGCAATTCTCTCCCCAGGCCTAAAACTTATCCCAGATCCCTTTGTAATAACACATTATCCTCTACTGTGTTGATTATTTTTTTCAAACTTAGTATCATCTGCAAAGATTGATATTCTACTTACCCATTTGCAAACATTTTTTCCCCCAGCAAGCATTCCCTCATTTTACATAAAAAATATTTTATGTGGCACCGTATCAAATGCTTTAGAAAAATCCAGTTATATGACATCCAAAGCCTCACCCCGATCTAGTCTAGAACTGACCTCCTCATAAAAGCTGATTAGATTAGTTTGACAGGACCGATCCATCATAAACCCATGCTGGAATGGAGTTATACATTTATTATCAGTGAGATACTCCAGGATAGCATCTTTTAGAAAATCGTCAAACATTTTACCCACAACAGAGGTTAAACTTACCGGCCTGTAGTTTCCAGGATCACTTTTTGACCCTTTTTTTGAATATTGGCACCACATTTGCTATGCACCCATCCATTGGGACATACCCAGCTACTACACAGTCCATAAATATTAAAAACAGGGGCTTGTCTAACACATTACTTATCTCCCTTAGGAGGGGATGTATACCAAAAGGACCTCATGATTTGTCTATTTTAATCTTCTTAAGGCGGAGCTGCACTTCTTCCTGGGTTAGGGTGCTTTCACACGGTGCGTTTTTTGGTGCGTTTTTAAAGCGTTTTTTGGATGCGTTTTTTTTTGTGCAGGAAGGCACAACAATTAATGCTATACATTGTTGCACAAAAAAACGCATCTGAAAAAAACGCACCAAAACCGCACCGTGTGAAAGCACCCTTAGACAAGAAAGGTTTAAGGTGGAGTTTACCTCATGCTCATCAACAGGAGTGTCATTTTCCTCAGTAAATACGGTGTAGAAAAAAATGTTTAATAGATTTGCTTTCTCCTCATTACCCTCTACAAATCCTCTCTCACTACTTTTCAAAGGGCGAGCAGTTTCAGCTTTAATCTTTTTACTATTTATATAGTAAAAAATATTTTGGGGTTAGTTTTACTCTCTTTGGCATCAGCCTTTCTGTGTCCAGCTTTGCTGTCTTTAGCATTATTTTATATTTCTTTATTAATAGCTTTTTAGTGCTTCTTCACAGTCCTACTGTTTAAGTAGCTTAAACGCTTTCTTTTTGTTTTTTTTTGCCTACTTTACATCTCTGTTGATCCACATTGGTTTTTCCTGTTTCTAATCCTTTTATATCTGTAAGATATGTACCTCGGCCAGTGGGCGCTTAAGATGTTTTAAAAAATCTCCCATATATTATTTGTTCTTTTATTTTTAAAGACCTTATGTCAGTCAATGCAGTTTAGGGCCTTTATAAGCAGGTTGAAATTAGCTTTTCTAAAAATTTTATTTTATTGCGGCGACTATTTCCTAGGTGCCCCCCAACCTGAACCTTTGTTACACTGTCATGTCTGTTAGTCAATATTAAGTCTAAAATGGCCTTTCCTCTAGTCGGCTCCTGCAGCAGTTGGGAAAGATAACCATCTTTAGTTATTGACAAAAATCTATTTCCTTTATGAGAGCCACAATGTTCAGTTTCCCAATTTATGTCTGGGTAGTTGAAGTCTCACTCAATAGTAAAAGCCGTATATACACACAAATATTGCAATTGAAGTTTCTTTTCTTCTTATTTAATGTTGCGTGGTTGGGCAACATGGAACATTTGTAGGATCTTCTCTGGCTCGATTCTCTTCGTGACATGCTGGCAAACCTATTAAACAATTTCTTCTCCACTGTATTTACCGAGAAGGATGAGCTTCCTGTTGATGAGCAAAGGGAAGAGGTAAATTCCAACGTAAATGTTTCTTGTCTAACCCAGGAAGAAGTGCAGCTCCGCCTTAGGAAGATTAAAATAGACAAATCCCCAGGCCCTGACGGTATACATCCGCGTGTCCTAAGGGAGTTAAGTAATGTGTTAGATAGACCCCTATTTTTAATATTTATGGTCTGTATAATAATGGGGTATGTCCCAAAGGATTGGCCCATAGCAAATGTGGTGCCAATATTCAAAAAGGGGTCAAAAAGTGATCCTGGAAACTATAGGCCGGTAAGCTTAACCTCTGTTGTAGGTAAAATGTTTGAAGGTTTTCTAAGAGATGCTATCCTAGAGTATCTCTCTGAAAATAAATGTATAACGCCGTTCCAGCATGGGTTTATGAAGGTTCGGTCCTGTCAGACGAATCTCATCAGCTTCTATGAGGAGGTTAGTTCCAGATTGGATCGGGGTGAGGCACTGGATGTCATATATTTGGATTTTTCGAAAGCATTTGATACTGTTCCACATAAAAGTTTTGTCAAGTAAAATGAGAATGCTTGGACTGGGGGAAAATGTGTGCAAGTGGGTAAGCAACTGGCTCAGTGATAGAAAACAAAGGGTGGTAATTAACGGTGCATACTCAGACTGGATCCCTGTTACTAGTGGGGTACCACAGGGATTGCACAGTAGAATATCGATCTTTGCAGATGATACTAAGCTCTGTAAATGAATCCACACAATGGAGGATTATGTGTTATTACAAAGGGATCTGGATAGGTTGGAGGCCAGGGCAGAGAAGTGGCAGATGAGGTTTAACACTGATAAATGCAAGGTTATGCACATGGGGAGGAAAAATCCATTACATGATTACATGTTAAATGGAAAAACACTGGGTAAAAGTGACATGGAGAAGGACTTGGGAATCCTAGTGGACAGTAAACTTAACTGTAGCAGCCAGTGTCAGGCAGCAGCTGCCAAGGCTAATAGGATCATGGGGTGTATTAAAAGGGGCATAGATACACATGACGGGAACATTATTCTCCCACTATACAAGTCACTGGTTAGACCACACATGGAATATTGTGTACAGTTTTGGGCACCAGTGCACAGGAAAGACATTGTAGAGCTTGAACAGGTACAAAGGCGGGCAACAAAAATAATTAAAGGCCTGGGTGGACTGCAATATCCAGAAAGATTCTCAAGGTTAGGGTTATTTAGTTTAGAGAAAAGACGGCTTCAGGGGGACATAATAAATATTTTTAAATATATTAAGGGCCAATATAGAGATCTCGCTAAAGATTTATTTATACCCAGGACTGTATCTTGAACAAGGGGGCATCCTCTACGTCTTGAGAAAACAAAGTCTCTACATAAATATAGAAAGGGATTCTTTACTGTTAGAGTGGTGAGACTGTGGAACTCTCTGCCAGAGGAAATTGTCATGGTGAATTCACTAACAGAGTTCAAGAAGGGCTTGGATGCATTTATGGAGAGTGATAACATAACACGTTATAGTGACTAGGATTCCGAAGAAGGGTCTGGATACATTTCTAGATGTAATATAACAAGTTATAGTGACTAGGATTCTAGAGGGGGGTCGTTGATCCAGGGATTTATTCCGTTTGCCAGATTGGAGTCAGGAAGGAATGTTTTCCCTACCATGAGGTCCATTGGCTTCTACCTCATGGGGATTTTTTCCTTACTCTGGATCAACACTTTAACACTGTAGCAATAGTGATGAGCGATTACGTTGACTATCGTCATCGGGTCAATAGTCGATATCGGCAATAATCAATAAGATATCCGATAGTCGATAATAGATTATCGCCGATGACCATTAAAGTCTATGGGAGAGGAACAACACCTTCATTCTTACACCCAAACAGGGATGGAGAAGCTGGAATTAACATCCACAACAGTCAAATGGATATGTGCTACATCTTAGGCAACACACTTAGGTTATAAAAGCCACAGAAAAAAACTCACAGACCATTCACTATCCCTTTCTTGCACCACAGCATGACCCTTAAACCTGCATGACCCACAAATTAAAAAGTGCCAGAAAAAGGAGTCTTTCAACCACCATTTTAGTTGAACTGGACATTAACTATATCTGTCCTGTACCGCAGTATGACCATTAAACCTGTCTGACCCACCGATTAAAAGTGCCGTAAAAAGGAGTCTTTGAACCACCATTTTAGTTGAACTGGACATTGACTATATCTGTCCTGTACCGCAGAATGACCATTAAACCTGTCTGACCCACAGATTAAAAAGTGCCGGAAAAAGGAGTCTTTGAACCACCATTTTAGTTTCATTGGACATAGACTATCCCTGTCCTGAGCCACAGCATGAGCCCTAAACCTTTTTGACCCACAGATCACAAAGTGGCACTATGCTATTTTGTACAGTGACTGTCATTTAGTATATTTTTTGGTAACTGACATTTGTTTACAGAATTTATTTATGGAAGTTTTATTTATAGTTTTACATTATTATCATTTTGCTTTTTTTTCAAGTGTGATAACATACAACATACACCCCTCCCTGCAGTTTTTAAAGGTACTTTTTACACGTGTATATGTGTTAATTCGTCCGCACAGCCCATAAGTAATAAAAATGTCCTAATCATCCCCAAAACACTTCTTAGTTGAGAAGACATTTGCCCTCCTGGCTTCTGAGAGTGATTCAGCCAATCAATTCAATGGTTTCATTTTTCCACCAAATCCTTCTTCAGTGATTAGGGACAGACTCCCCTGGAGATCAAATGATGCGACCCCATAGTGACTCCAGCCCCAGAAAATTTTAAGCCTCAAATTGTGCAATTTGTCTCCAGCCCTGGGGCCCTTTTTGACACTACTTAACCTCACAGAAATCACCTTTTTCAAAATCTGATTTATTTGAGAAATTTGAAGCTCTCCTGATTGCCCCTAATGGTGAGAGCCAGTTCTGCCGTCAGACATCTGTTAACACGGAGGTCCAGCTGCCAGGGCCAGACTTACAGTGGGTGCGGTTAGAGCCCAGGCAAGCGTCTGTCATCTATTAACACGAGGTCCAGCTGCCAGGGCCAGACTTACAGTGGGTATGGTGAGAGCCCAGGCTAGCGTCTGTCATCTATTAACACGCAGGTTCAGCTGCCAGGGCCGGAGTTACAGTGGGTGTGGCTGGCGTCCGTCATCTATTTACACGGTAAAAATGCCCTTATGACGCAGCAACGAAAACAGTCGTGCTGAAGCAGAGTACGGAAGTGTGAGTAGACCTCCAGCCTTCCTCAGCACACAGTCAAGACCTGGGTAGCGCTTGCCCCCGTATGAGTGTGGACCAATTGAGCTTCACTTGGAAATACTGGTGGTTAACGCTCTTGTTCCACCCAGGTGCTCTTTTTCTTGGCATTCTTTTTCTCATTTTACTCAACGTGCTGGAGGAAATTGTCTCTGTTCTTTGTTCTCTGTCTGTGCTCCATACACCATTTCCTCTGAATAACCTACATCTTGTCAAGTCTTCCTGAACCTCCCTAGTACAATACAAAGGGATAATTGTACCAGCTACTTAGTACATGCAAGTTTTTGAGTAGTTTAATTATAGAAAACACATTTTTAAAATAGGATGGAATACCACCATGTCTTTGTTTCTCTTTTTAAATTGTATTAAATGGGTTGTCTCAATACAGGGATTGCTAGCTATGTTAAAGATCTTGCAAAAACAAGTCATTTTGCAATATGTGTCCATTAACAGTGTCCTACCTATTCCTGTTTCTGACAGCACCATCACCCTTGAGCCACTCTTGACAATTGTGAAGAACAAATGTCTGTTAGAAACCACATTTTTTTTAATAGGACCTGTAGTATAGCTGCATGTCACAGCAAAATGCCCCAAAAATTCAAAGCATGACCCTTGAGCCACTTTTGACAATTGTGAAGAACAAATGTCTGTTAGAAACAACATTTTTTTATAATAGGACCTGTAGTATAGCTGCATGTCACAGCAAAATGCCCCCAAAAATTCAAAGCATGACCCTTGAGCCACTTTTGACAATTGTGAAGAACAAATGTCTGTTAGAAACATTTTTTAGAATAGGACCCGTAGTGTTGCTGCATTTCAAAGCAGCATGGCCCCAAAAATGATAAAAAAAGACTTCTCAGCCACTTTTAAAAATTGTGAGGGAAAAATGCCACTTAGAAGGCACATTTCTGTTCCAAACGACCATGATTATAGCTGTATCTCACAGCAACATGACCCCAAAAAATTATAAATATGACTTCTAGGCCACTATTAAAAATTGTGATGGAGAAATGCCACTTAGAAGCCACATTTCTGTTCCAAAGAACCATAATTATAGCTGTATCTCACAGCAACATAACCCCAAAAAATTATAAATATGACTTCTCAGCCACTATTAAAAATTGTGATGGAGAAATGCCAGTTAGAAGCCACATTTCTGTTCCAAAGGACCATAATTATAGCTGTATCTCACAGCAACATGACCACAAAAAAATTATAAATATGTCTTCTCAGCCACTATTAAAAATTGTGATGGAGAAATGCCACTTAGAAGCCACATTTCTGTTCCAAAGGACCATAATTATAGCTGTATCTCACAGCAACATGACCCCAAAAAATTATAAATATGACTTCTCAGCCACTATTAAAAATTGTGATGGAGAAATGCCACTTAGAAGCCACATTTCTTTTCCAAAGGACCATAATTATAGCTGTATCTCACAGCAACATGACCTCAAAACCATTAACAATGCGAAAACTTCTAAAGATAAAGTGAGTAAATGGAATACGGTGTTGTCATGAAACTTTGCTGTCTTTTACAGTCTCCTCACAGCAAAACCAGCAAAATGAACTGTTGGGAAAAGAGAATAAAAATTGCAGTAAGAAATGATCATTTTAAAAAAAAGTTTTCAAGAGGACCATTTCTGTTTGAAGAGGAATGTGAAGTAGACCGGCAACTAATCGGTGACCTCGGCAATTGGGGCCACAACATCATCAGAGATCCATGCCTGATTCATCTTGATGAAAGTCAAACGATCCACATTATCTGTGGAAAGCCGGATGCGTTTGTCTGTAATGACTCCTCCAGCTGTGCTGAAGGTCCGCTTAGATATGACGCTGGCTGCTGGGCAGGACAACACCTCTATGGCGTGGCGAGCGAGCTCGGGCCATTCGTCCATTTTGGATACCCAGAAGTCTATTGGGTCCCGAACACATACAAAAACATCGGTGTTGAGACGCAGATAGTCGTGCACCATGATCTTAAGCTGGTCTCTGTGTGTTGGATGTGTGCCCTGCATTGCATGCGTTGGTGAGGTGGTAAATAAAGATTGCCAGAGGTCACCCATTAGGCTTCTGCCACCTTGCCTGCTGCTGCTGCCGCTACGGCTACTTGGCACTCTACTGCTGTCACGTCGCTGACGTTGTTCCACCGTGACATTTGAAGAACTTGAAGCAGACGCAACAGATGTCTCCAGTTGATCAATCAGCAAGGTCTCCATTTCCTGCATTTTACTCTCTATTTGGGTGGGTGGAAGGAAAGTGCTGAGTTTTGTTTTGTATCGGGGATCCAGGAGGGTGGCCACCCAGTAACTGTTGTTCATTTTGATGGCCTTAATGCGAGGATCATGTTGGAGGAAATGGAGCATCCAAGCACTCATGTGAGAGATGGAGCCTTGATTTCCCAAGCCTCTGGGTCGAGGGGCACTAGCAAACTCATCTTCCTCATCTTCCTCCTCCGTCTCAAATTCGCGCCAACCTCTTTCCAAGGCAGGGACGTCGGTAACGTCGGTGTCTAGGAATACCTCCTCCTCCTCCGCTTCCTCCGGCACAGCTTCAACACAGCCCTGACTTGCCTGAGATGATGCACCCTGAGAGCTGAGGCGCCGCCTTGCACTAGCCCTGGACCCCGAACCACTGCCTAATGAAGACCGATAAAATTGAGAAACTGTCGGGCCTTGTGGATTCGACGGAGAGAAAGGCTCCGTATCCGCATCTGTGTCCGTCTCCTCCTCCGTCGCTGGCGGGACCTGATGTTTCAGAGTGTCCAACGATCGTTCCAGAACTAAGATCACCACAATGCTCATGCTGACAAGGGCATCGTCCGCACTGACCATTTTGGTGGCTTCTTCAAAACTGGCAAGGATGGTACAGAGCTCTTTCACCTGCCTCCACTCTCAGTGGCTCAACACCCTGAGGTCCGCACCGCTGCTTGTCAGGCCATGTGTCACTTCGTACTGCGTAATGGCATTGCGCTGCTCCCACAATTGCTGGAGCATGTGGAGGGTGGAATTCCAGCGTGTTGCCACATCAACAATGAGACGGTTGACGGGGAGGCCGAGCTGACGCTGCAACGCAGCCAGGCGGGACGAAGCAGGGTGCGAACGCCGGAAGTGCGAACTCAGACCTCGAGCCTTCCTCAGCAGGCAGTCCAGACCCGGGTAGCGCTTTAGAAATTTCTGGACGACGAGGTTCATGACATGTGCAAGGCAAGGGATGTGCTCCAGTCTACCGATCTTAAGGGCGGCCAGCAGATTTCGGCCGTTATCGCATACCACCTTGCCTGGCACAAGGTTCTTGTCACCCAGCCAGCGCTCGGTCTTGTTGCGGAGAGCCGTCCACAGCTCCTGACCTGTGTGTGGATGGTCTCCAAGACAGATTAATTTCAACACCGCCTGATTTCTCTGGGCCCGTGATGCCACCAGAGGACCTTGGGGGAAAGAGCCCTGCACCATCCCTGCGGTTTTGAAGAGCGTGCGCCGAGCCTGAGAGCCACCGTCACCCCCAGAGACATCCACCCAGCTCACCCAGTGAGCTGTCACAGAGATATAGTGGCCTTGGCCGTGCTTACTAGTCCATGTTGTCGGTGGTGAGATGGACTTTTCCGGACACAGATGCAGACAACGTGCATGAAATTTTAGATGACACGTGGCTGGCCAGGGCAGGGACGGCTTTTCTGGCAAAGAAATGCCTGCTCGGCATCTGGTATTGGTGGCAGGCAAGGGCCATGACGTGGCGGAACCATCTGTGTCCACCAGACGGAAAGGCAACATTTCCAAGGCCAAAAGCCTGGCAATGCCGACATTCAGGCTTTTGGCTTTGGGAGGTTTGGTTTAAGTGTTTCTTCTGCTCCCAAACCTGGAAGACAGAAGGCTGGCTGCTAGACTCGTCGCTGTACGGCATGCAGGTCATCAAACTGGTGGGAGGAGAAGGGGTAGGATGGGTCTCTGGTGGTGCTGGTGGTACTCGGGCGACGGTGGAGGTTGAAGCGGAGGCTGATCCCTGATCATGACTCTGAGAGACATGGGCAGCTGAGGAACGCTTGGTGGTGGCGGAGGAGGAGGAGGCGGAGACAGAGGGTGTGACAGTGGTTGGAAGCCCGGCGTCGGTCTGGCCTTTTTTGGCCAAGTGTTGCCTCCATTTCAACTCATGCATTCGCTGCATGTGACTAGACATGTTGGTGGTGGTTAAACACCTAAGATTCTTGCCTCTACTTATGTGTTTACGGCAAAGGCGGCATATGACATCGCTGGGTGAATCAGAGGCTTGCTCAAAGAAGGCCCAGGCTTGAGAGGTCCTGGACCTTTTTGACGGCGATAAGCGAGGAGCGGGGTTTCCGCTGAACGTGGCTGGCGGAATCATATCAGCGGACTTCTGCGACCGCCCTCTCCCTTTTTGAGGCAGGACCCGTATTGACACTACCCCATCGTCTTCCTCCTCGTCCAGTGATGAAGCGCTCGCAAGCAAATTCTGCTGAAAAGACCACGATGGATCCGCAATGTCGTCATCATCATAATCAACACAGGTGACTTCGTCGTCCTGACATTCTGCATCCAGGAGCTGCGGGCTACAAGCAAGAGGGACTACAAGGCGTTGCCGACCGCCCGGGATTTTTGCCGATTGACCGGCTTCCTTCTCCTCCTCTGATGGCATCAGTAACTGGGCGTCAGAGCAGAGAAAATCATCCTCTTTGGCATCTTGATCTTTTAACATGCCTTCTGACCCCAACTGCATTTTGTCATCAAAGAGGTCTTCAGAAAATGGATTATCCACAGTGGTGGGTACACGAGTTGACATTTAGGCTGCCTTCGCTTCATGTTGGACGGATGCTGATGATGCTGATGACGACATTTGTGGTCGTGACTGGGAGGACGAGGAGGTAAGACTGCTGGATGCAGGTTGCATTAACCACTGAAGAACAGATTGGCGACACTGTTCGTTACTGAGATTCACAGGGCCCTGACCCAGCGATGACAGGCCTGACGGTCCTGCAACCGACAATCCGCTGGCATGCGTGTTGTCGCCAGCACTGGAAGGAGCACCTTCTCTCGTACCTCTACCTCCATGTCCTACCCCCCTCTTTGCTCGCTTACCACCTGCATTTCGCTCCATGTTCAGAAAGATAAAATTTGAGAGGGTATGGAAGAGTTTTGGAACCTCTTATTAAAAGACGGCAAATCACAGCTATTCTCAAATCAAAACAAAATTGCTGTGTTGAAATTTAACTGCAAGGTGGCTCTATCAACAAATCTGGACTGGGCAAAAGTGCTAAAAACAGGTATCTGAAATGTATACGGATAATAAAAGGTATTTTTGGCACCTATCAATTCACCTGTGGTGACTACACAATTGCTGTATTGAAATTTAACTGCAAATGGCTCTATCCACAAATCTGGACTGGCAAAAGGGCAAAAAACACGCATCTGAAATGTATACGGATAATAAAAGGTATTTTTGGCACCTATCAACCTGTGGTGACTACACAATTGCTGGATTCAAATTTAACTGCAAGGTACCTCTATCAACAAAGCTGGACTGGGCAAAAGTGCAAAAAACACGTATCTGAAATGTATACGGATAATAAAAGGTATTTTTGGCACCTATCAACCTGTGGTGACTACAAAATTGCTGGATTCAAATTTATCTGCAAGGTACCTCTATCAACAAAGATGAACTGGGCAAAATTGAAAAAGAACACCTATCTGATACGTATACTGATAATCAAAGTGGAGTTTTGCACCTAACAAATAGACCTTCAGTTATTAGAAAAGATCTGTATCCTAATATACGTTCAGGTCTGCCAATATCCAAGTAATATATCAACAGTAAACTGTTAATAATAAAGCTATTGCAATGCAATGTCTGCAGTACAACATCCAGTATTCTTTAAAGAGCTTGTCTGTGTTCGCCCGCGGCCCCCCCCCCGCTCCCCTCCGTGACTTTACAGCGGTAGATGCTCCTTTAAAATTCTCTGCCTAACTACCTAAAATCTGCAAATCTCTGATCTAACTGAGTTCTAAGGATCACAGCTAAACGTAGAGCTGACTCTGTGAACAAATAGAATAATTGCGCTGAGCTGTTTGCACAGAGGCAGAGCGCACGTCCTACTGCTTTGAGATACTGACACACACTGATCATGAACAGGAAGGGCTGTTCTATGTAAAACGAGTCATGTGATTTTCCAGCCAATCGCAACCATAACACATCCCAGTCATGACGTCGCACACACATCTCACCCTGCTCTATTCTGTAAGCTGATTTGCTGGCCGCCAAAATGACAGGAAGCGCCGGAAATGCGCGACAATAATAGATTATGCACAGATTTAACCTAAATATCGCGTGATCTAAAAAATCCGATCAACGTAAATACCGTGCCAATTTCAACTTGTCGATAAATAACGCTCAACACTATTTAGCAACACTTTAATAAATGGCTGAACTGGATGGACGTAAGTCTTTTTTCAACCTAACAAACGATGTAATTATCCCATGTGGAGGACTTTAAAGACTGAACTGAGTGTCTCAGTTTACTAGAATGTTTATAAGTGTTACGGCTGAAGAAATTTTCATATTGTTGCTATTTTTCTACATTAAATAATAAGAAAAGAAATTACAATTGTAATATTTGTGGTTTTATACGGGGATTTACTATTGAGTGAGGATTTTAATGCAGGTGGGTCTGCTCTAGCGTGGAGACACTGGGAAAGTTATACCATTGGGTTTTTTGGGGGGGAGGGTAAAAATTTTT
>JAODAL010013074.1:0-92684 GCA_025379985.1 Phyllomedusa bahiana
TCTCTCTCTCTCTTCTCTTCTCTCTCTCTCTCCCCCTCTCTCTCTCTCTCTCCCCCTCCCTCTCTCTCTCTCTCTCTCTCTCTCTCTCCACCTCACTCTCTCTCTCTCCCCTCTCTCTCTCTCCCCCTCTCTCTCTCTCCCCCCCCAGCACACTGCGCTCCTGGCACCAGCAACACCTCCAGCACGACTCTCGCCATCCATCCCCCTGCAGCCACAATCGCCTCCAATCCATCAGCTGTGCACTGCGCTATTCGGATGCGTTTTCAGCCGGCAATACGTTCCCCATCGTGTGGAGCGTTTTTGGACAGCGCACTCCATTATTCCCTACAGGCTTTCACTTGCGTAGAACGCAAGAAGAATTGACATGTCAATTCTTAAAGCGGATCCGAAAAGCGCAGTGCAGGAGAGCTCTCAAAAGCGCATCGACGATCTCCCGTGAGAGCAGCGATGCGCTTTTGCCATTGAACGCAATGTTAATCACACTGACAATTGTTAGATCCGTTTTGCGGATCCATAAAACGGATCACAAAAGTGTTGTGTGAACAAGCCCTTAGTGACAGAAAAAAACTTTTATTTATTAATAAAAAGACATGTTGCAGTTCATGTGCCGTGAAAAAAGACCAGTCCTTTTGAGTAAAATTTTTAGGAACCTAGCAACACCCTTGCTTCACACTATTTTCTACCCTGCCAGCAAGCTGGTAATTAAAACCTGCACATTTTCCATCCTCTCAACTTACATTACACCTCTGATACACATTATGAGCTCAGTTTTCATACAGAGAGAAAAAAACAGTGTTTATAATGCAACATGTTTGAAAAATATTATCAGTATCCACTATCACAAAGTTTGCATTTAATATGTCCTCATGTGTCGCAGCTTTCGGAAAAGCTGTTTGCTAAAGTGATCTCTTTACAGTTAAGTATATCAGCTACTCAGGAGGTCAAGCAGTGTAATAACATCCTTGCAGTAATCAGCAACCCAGATTTTTTGCTGTACCTGTGCTTCTGCTGTACCATACTTTTAAATAAACAACATCATGTTTATTAAGTTGCTGTTAGAAAGAGTAATACATATTTAATGAATGTAATACATATTTTGTGCATCACACTGCTGATCCATAACTGGTATTTTAGGCGATATAATAATGTTGATAGCTGCAATGAACAAAATGTAAACAGTTAGCATTACATATATTGTTAATCTTGCATATCAGTGTCCAGTTCTGGCACTTGTTTAGACATTTAACACATTTGCCCATGAATCTGTAAAATAATAAGTTTATGGTTTCAAACTCCAAAAGTGATAGCCCTTTCTGGTTCAGCTTACACACACGCACATGTTTCTGTATAATGTGAGATATATACCTCCTGCAGCTGCCCCATTTGGCAGAATGCAGTGTCAGCTATAGGACCTTACCACTACTCTATACAAGGGGTGTCATATATGAAAATCGTGGTGCAACAAAATAGTTCAGAATTCCAGCCAGAGGTATGGCAAATTTATAATCCACTTTTGTAGTCTTCTTGCTTGCAATTAGTTTTTTTATTTTATGTAGAAGCAAAACTGTTACACCTAATCGGGCTAAAAAATATTATTATATTGTGTATAGTTACCCACAGCAGATTTGCTGCAGAAATTTCTGCTACTGAAAACCAATGTAATATCTAGGGCTATGTCCACACAGTATAGAAAAACGATCATATTATCGGTGGTTTTAGGATTCTTGAATCCCTGAAATTACGATCGTTCAGCCTGCCCATAGACTTTAGGAGAAAAACGACCTGTAGTCTACACTGGTCGCTTTTTTTACAATCGTTTTCTGGTGCCGGCGAACATTTTGTAAAAAACCCGAGTGCCAGGCGTCTTTACGTCGGTTTCCAGTACATTCAATAGTACGATATATGTCTGCAGAGCCTGTGTAAACTGGTTATCTGCCACAACATTGGGGAAAAAAGTATTTAGTCAGGCACCAATTGTGCAAGTTCTCCCACTTAAAAAGATGAGAGGACTGTAATTGACATCATAGTTAGACCTCAACTATAAGAGACAAAATGAGAAAACAAATCCCGAAAATCACATTGTCTGATTTGGAAAGAATTTATTTGCAAATAATGATGGAAAATAAGTATTTGCTCATGTACAAACAAGCAAGATTTCTGGCTCTCACAGACCTGTAACTCTGTCCTCCTTTGGAGTGAGTTGAAAGTCCGTGTTGCCCAGCGACAGCCCCAAAACATCACTGCTCTAGAGGAGATCTGCGTGGCGGAATGGGCCAACATACCAGCAACAGTGTGTGCCAACCTTGTGAAGACCTACAGAAAACGTTTGACCTCTGTCATTGCCAACAAAGGATATGTAACAAAGTATTGAGATGAACGTTTGTTATTGACCAAATACTTATTTTCCACCATAATTTGCAAATAAATTCTTTCCAAATCAGACAATGTGATTTTTGGGATTTGTTTTCTCATTTTGCCTCTCATTACAGGCCTCTCATCTTTTTAAGTGGGAGAACTTGCACAATTGGTGACTGACTAAATATTTTTTCCCGACTGTATATGGTGATAATAGTTTTGGGTATTATAGGGGTTTCAGTGCCTCTCCTTGGTCTGTATTTTCATTTTCTATTACTTTTAACTTTGTGTGTTTAGTACACTTATCATTTTCTATGTATTTTATGTGTGAATACTATTAGCATATTGCTGGGTTTGATTAGTTGATATCATGTTGCTAATGCAGTCTTAAGGGAGGTTACTTCCATATTGCCATATTACATATCTTTATAATTGTTGTATAGTGTCTTTTGACTTAAAGGAGTTGTCTCATTACGAGCTTTCAGCCTGTCAGTGTCCCTGGTAAGTTGAACTGAGGGGCGTGCTTCTTGGTCTGTCTGTTCTGCTCCCTCTCCCCCCTCCCATCAGCACACAGGCAGCTACGTAACTTCTATACAGGGGGGGGGGGTTTGCTCTCAGAGTTCACCCTGTGTGTGCCTGCCTAGGTCTGTTGCAGGAGAGGGCTGATCTAGGAGTGTAGAGAGGAATATGAAGCTGTGTGCTAATAGAGCAGAGGGGATGCATGTGTTCCTATATCCCCTGCTTAGCTTACAAGTCTCCACATCTCCAGCAACAACAAGGGCAGTGTTACTATACTCAGGATGTGTCCCTAATACAGGAGAACATAAAGTATTCACATGCCTGATTTGTATAGTATTAGTATAGTCACAGTTCCAAAGACATATCATGATTATAGTAACAGACAGGGTCACTGCTGTCACATCTATCTGTGTAGAGAGCAGGAGGAAGCAGGCACACACAGGGTTAATCCAAGCAGCTCGGACACAGACGCCAGAGTCCTCCCTCCCCCCTCCCTCCTCCTCCCTCCACTACAGAAGCATTCTGTGCGGGAGGGGCTCTCTGCTCCGACCTGTCTTCAAAGGTGATGAGTCATTCAGACCTGACAGCCAGTAAGATAAGGATCAACAGGTCGGCTACTATAGAGATTTGAGAAGCTGATGTAGTAATACTAACAGGGCTAGCTCAAAATCAGTAGAACATTTGTAATGAACATATATTGCAAAGCTGCTTGTTTTTTAAAGATCTTTAAATTAAAACCCAATCATTGTAGCGAGACAACCCCTTTAATAAAGTATTATTGTTTTTTAGGTTTTGGTTTGGTTTTTGGTGTTTTGTATAGTTGGTACTCAGAACCATGTGGGTTTATATTTTTATTTTTTTGTTTTTTGTCGTGTAGTTTTGGGTATTAGTATTTTTTTTTTTTTTTTGCAACAATAACTCATATGGTACATTTGTTCCATGTATAGGTGTATGTTTTGGTGACTGTTATTTATAAAATATGACACGTCATACGTAGATGAGCGCTTTTGAAAAAGCAAATTTGTCAGTGCTGAATTTCATTGCACAGTGCACTGCTGAGGTGATGGACAGGATCTATGTGGGATACGCGTAAAAGTAGTAACAGGAACATACGTTTTTTCTCTGTAAAAATACAAGCCGTAGTTCACAATGTGGCGTGAAAAATGTTGTGTAAAATCAGCTCTACTGAGTAAAGCGTAACACAGAAGCCCAGGGCCCTGGATTTTTTAGGACCCTAGCAACGCTCCTGACTGTGGATGGACCCATGGTAGGTAGGGTGTAGATGGTACTTAGGTAGGTAGGCTGTAGGTGGGCGCCATTTACGTAGTTATGTAGGCGGGCCCCACGTTAATATTTGGCTATAAGTGAGCCCCCTTAGTAAAAAAGAAAAAAAAGAATAAACTGAACTCCCAGCACAACGAGCATCAGGTTGGCTTCTCGCTGTGAAACTCGGCAGAGGTGGCGTGATGATATGATGTCATTGCGCCATCCCCATCAGCACTAGGGGCCGATGACTGGTAGGCTTTAGGCCTTCCAGGTTGAATAGTGGAGCAGAGCATTGGTGGTACTGGCAGCCTCGGGCATTCTGATGCAGGATGCGTTGTGACAGAGTTTACCTGTTGCTACTTCATTCTCCCCCTGCTCCATAATATCTAGAAATGTACATGCGCTTTTAGCTTCATGCTATACTGTGGACTCTTCCATCTCAGAAGCAGGAAGTCTTACAGAGCTGCCAACATATTCATCATGCAGTAAAGTACCCCACTTGATGGACTTCAGTCTAACTTTACATATTTAGTACGTTTGAAAAAAGACACGTGTCCATCAAGTTCAAGCAAGGGTGGGTAAAATGTGTGTGAATGGAGGGAGCCAAGGATTTCAAGCTCAGCCTCCCCACTGGTGAATGCTCCAGGGGAGACCCATCTCTGACCCCAGAGCCGCCACCAGCCAGGATCCAGAATTTTACATAGCTACATACGCATTAATATTCTTTTGTTTCAGGTAGTTATCTAAGCCTTTCTTAAAACTCCCAACTGTTCCTGCTATAACCAGCTACTTAGACAGGCTTTCTTAAATGGCAAGCTTTTTTTTTTTTTTTTTACTAAGTGTGAGGGGTCAGCACCAAGACAAGCACATGCACAGGGATGTTAGTCCAAATCAAAGATGCGTTTATTTTTAAGTCCACAGGAACAAACAGAAATTCAGCTTATCTTCAGCATAACAGGACTCCATCTAACATACAGTCCTTACTTCAAGAATCCAAAGGCAATGGGTTATGCTCACCCACACACACCTTCAGGTTTACACAGCCTCACAGCACGGCAGTCCACAGCTTCTGATTGCAGGTCCAGAAGCACACCTCCTGACTTCCTTCACCAGCTGCCTTTCATTTGGCCGGTGAGACTTGGGCTGGAGTATTGGAGCGGCCGTCCCACCCAGACTCTTAAAGGGGTTTTGCCACAATCTCATTTCATACCCCCTGCCTCCAGCTCTTCAGCTCTGTGTGCTCAGAAGGGGGCGTGTGTGATTTGTTTGAATTGCAGATCATGTGACCCAGCAGGATGACATCACCAGGCCTTTACTCTTTTCAGTCAAAGAAAGGTCTGTTTATGTGTAGAACTGTAAGCGGCTACATTGTAGCTCAGAGGTAAAACTTTTGCCTCCAGGCACAAGGGTCCTCTGTTCAAATCCTTGCAGGAACCAAACCTATGGATTTTATTTCTCTTTATCAATGCACAGACCTGATTGAGGTTTCTATTTTTAATTTATTTGCACTGTTTGACTAATTACTAAGGAGCACAGAGGACGGGAGTAGAATGACAGCACCTGGAGTTTGAACACTCAGTAGCTGCCTGAGAGGAGAGGTGATGTCTGAGCATGTGCGACCAGGACTGAGGAGCTCACAGCCCTGGTCGTATCCCCTGGAGACGAGCTGTAAACAATGGATCACTAAAGGAGCAGCTAAAACAAAAACGGTCCAGAATTTTTAATAATAATGAATGGTGAAAATGTTTATTATTAATTTACAAACTTCCCACGTCCATTTTACTTCGTGGCAAAACCCCTTTAAGTTATAGGTAAACATATTTAATTTTCTTAATCCATTACCACCCGCAGTCAGTTTTGTCCTTTATGACGGAGCCCTAAATCTGACATCTTTTGTGGGAATAACTTTTTAATCATTTAAACTATCCATGTGATTTAGAGATTTTTTTTCTCGTCACACATTGTGACTTAAGTTTCAAGTTTTTTCTTATTTACAGAAAATTTGCAGCAGACTTTTTTCTTTTTTTTTTTTTAGGGAACAGTCCAGTTCTGACGTGGCTTTTAGGGTCCTATATGTTAGACTCCCCTATAAAAGACTCTCAACTATAACCCTTAAAGAATTCAAAATGACATTTAGAAAGTTTGTTAACCCTCAATCTGTTTCACAGGAGTTGAAGCAAAGTGGAGACACATTTTTTTTTTTTTTGCAGATTTCTAGTTTTAATCCATTATTTACTGGAGCGCAGAAGGCAATAACACAAAAAACACAGCTCCATATTAATTCCCCTGATTTTGCCATTTTTAGAAATATCCCACAATCTCTGCAATACCCAATATGCGTACTTTTTATTTTATTTTTTTGAGGGGCTTTATTTGTAATGGGGAAAGGCATGTGAGTAAGATCTAACTTATTGGATAACTTTTATTAACACACAATCGATAGAGTGAGCATAAATCTGAGGGAACAGCACCAACAAAATGTATTGATGTGGAAGGGTTAACGCACGTCACATCTACAGGATAGTCCTGATAATTTGCTTATAGTTCTCAAATGTGTACTGCAGCTCAACTCCTTCCTCTAAGTAAGTCCACACACAAGTCTCCACAGTGATCTAAATCTTATTCTCTCAGAGGTGCTGGTCTTCCAACTCAGCGCTCTTGGCTACTGGTTCTGGTGTGCAACTCAGATATTGGCCGCTTAGTTTTTTTAAATAGATACAACTCATGGGCTCAGGTTCTCATCACAAAAGAGATCCTGGCCTCTTTTCCCCTTGAATCACACAGATCATCTAATTCATTCTATTACAACTACTACTACTCACACTAACACTACTGCCCCCCACATGTCCTGTATCATCTGAGCCCCTACCCCCAGCAAACAGAGAAGAATGACCCAAGCCCAGGTCACGAAAGGGGGCATATCCAGGGTCTTGTTAGGTATATGATGAGACACTGACTGTACCAGGAGTGCCCACTCTCCTCCCACGTGTGGTCATCCAGGCTGAGATACAAATAAGACACATAACAGACCCCAAACAGGAAATACATTGATATAATGTAACAATAAGATTTTTCCCGAATGGGGGGTTTGCACACCACAGACGTTTGGAAAAAAGGTTTTAAAGTGAAGTAAAAGAGCGAGTGCCCGAGTGTGCAAGTGCATTTTTGTGTCTAAAGTGCATTTTTTGGACTTAAGTTTTGGGGAGTTTAGAAAGGACAGTATTGTACTAAATTTTCTTTTTAGATCTGTATCTCTCTTTTTTTTCCTGTGCAATGTATGAAATCCTTGAACAGTCATTTGAGGGTGCATTCTGCTGTGCGGGATGTGTGCACTCTGCTCATTTTGAAGCCCGGATCCTGGGCAAGTGGCAAATCTGAGATCCATTGGCAACTTGGAAGCAAGTTTGCTGCTCACTGAACAAGCTCTCACAGGGGTAGATGCTGGAGAGGATGGCAGCATGGAGATGCAGGGATATGAGACGGATAGCTGGGTAACAGTCAGAAAGAAGGGTAGAGGGAAAAATGTCAGGGAGGCTAGTCCTGGCACACTCCAACAAATTTGCAAGACTGGCGGAAGAGGTGGATGTCACTTCAGAAATAGCGCTGCAGCAGCAAGACACTATCCCTGTCTGCTCCAGTAAGGTGGGTAATAGGTGTGCAGAGCAGGACAGGATGAAAAGATTAAAAAACAAAAAAATCTTTAAATTGCATGTGGTCCAATGCCAGGAGTCTCACCAACAAAATACATAAATTAGAATTGCTTATTGCTGTAGAAAAATATGACATAGTGGGGATAACTGAGACATAGCTGGATGAGAGCTTTGAGAGCGGTTAACTTACAGGGCTACAGTTTATTTAGAAGAGCTCGTAGAGATCAGGAGGAGTATGTCTTGATGTAAAATTCTGTCTGAAGCCAACACTGTGTGAAGATATAGATACAAAGAATAAGCATGTGGAGTCAGAATGGGTAGATATACATGGGAGTAATAACAGTAATAAAATTCTACTAGGCGTCAGCTATAGGCCCCCAAATATAACAGAACCCATGAAAGATGTACTCCTCAAACAAATACTGTAGATGAGGCGGCTAATCATAATGAGGTTGTTACGGGTGACTTTAACTATCCAGACATAAATTGGGAAACTGAAACCTGTGGCTCTCATAAAGGATATAATATAGTCTAAGACGGTTACCAAATAATGCATGTATTGAACTGCCCAGTCTGTTATGAAAGCTTCCTCCATGCTCTCATGCAAACAACAATTCCAGTGGTAGCAGACTGATTGACTTAAACAAGTCCACAAAGTCCATTTGTAGTGTGCAGCTTCCACTGCTAGCGTCCAAGTGAGAATAGCTACTGATCGGCGGCGTGTTGAACACCTGCAAACACCTGTGCAACATGCCACCGATCAGTAGCTACTCTCACTTGGACGCAAGCAGTGGAAGCTGCATACTACAAATGGACTTTGTGGACTTGTTAAAAGTTGTATGATTTATATGAAGAAAAAATCTACCGCTCTACTAATTGCAAGTATTTTTATACTTTACTGCCTTGCACTTTGGCATTTATGATATTTGAAAAATAAATATGAGAAGTTTTTAAGTCAATCAGTCCGCTACCACTGGAAATGCTGCTCTCATTAAGGAAACAGGTTTTTGTCAATAACTAAAGACAATTACCCTTCCCAAGTGAAGCAGGAGCCAACTAGAGGGAAGGCCCTTCTAGACCTAATATTAACTAATAGACCTGACAGAGTAACAAAGGTTCCGGTTGTGGGGCACCTAGGAAATAGTGACCACAATAGAATACATTTTAAATTATCCTTCAGTAGAGAATTTTGTTGCGGAACCACAAAAACATTGAGTTTCAGGAAGGCTCATTTTAATCTGCTTAGAAAGGCCCTAAACCACATTGACTGGGACAGAACAGATAATAATTGGGAGATCTTTAAAAACATCTTAAACGCCCACTGTGAGAGGTACATACTTAATGGTAATAAAATTAGAAACAGAAAAACCCAATGTGGAACAACAGAGATGTAAAGGAAGCAATAAATAAGAAAAAGAAAGCTTTTAAGTTACTTAAATAGGAGAGCAGTGAAGAGGTACTAAAAAGCAATAAGTAAAAAATTAAATAATCTAAAATAATGATAAGGATAGCAAAGCTGGAAACAGGCAGCTTGCAAAAAAAAACTAACCCCAAAATATATTTTAACTGGGACAATGTGTTTAAAAATGGCAGAACGAATAATTAATGGGATATTTTTAAAAACATCCTAGGCTACCACTGTGAGAGGTACATACCTTATGGTAATAAAATAATTAGAAACAGGAAAAACCCAATGTGAATCAACAGGGCTGTGTAAGGGTTTGGTGGATTCCCTGGACCACCGCAAGCATTGATAGTTAAGCCACGCCAGGTAGCGGAGTCTAAGTAGCCCCCGGTGTTCACCAGAGCCCGCCGCAAAGCGGGATGGACTTGCTGCGGCGTGCGGCTACCAGGTCGCTACCCCTGACGTGACTTGCCTGCGAGGGCGGCCGGGGTACTGGGAGGTACAGAATCGGAATCCAGAGGCGTAGTCGGGGACAGGCAGGAGGTCAGAGCAGGCGGCAGAGGTTTGTGGTCAGAGACGGGCAGACGTTCAGGGCAGGCGGCAAACAGGCAAGGTCAGGAAACGTAGCGGAACGGACTGGTACACGGGTAATCAGACAGGACTTTCCAACACTCTAAACAAGGCAAACGCACACCAACAATCTGGCAGAGAGTGCTGGGGGCGTATTCCTTATATAGGACCAGCAGCCGGCAATTGACCCAATTACTGACGTACTGGCCCTTTAAATCCAGACCAGCCATCGCACGCGCGCCCTAGGGAGCGGGTACACGCGCGGCGGCCGGGACAGGCAGGAGCAGCGTTACATGGAGTGTGGACGGGTAAGTAGCTCGGCACTGGACCTCGGGTGGCAGGGGGATGGTCGCGGGTAGCCGCATCACCCGCGCCGGACGCCCTGCGGGCAGGGGGGGCGGCTGTGGGGGGAAACGGCACCCGCGCCAGCCCCCATGACAGTACCACCCCCCTTAGGTCTCCTCCTCTTTTTTTGGAACTTAGAGAGGAGGTCAGGCGACAGATTGGCCTCAGGTTCCCACGAGCGCTCCTCAGGCCCGAACCCCTTCCAATCTATAAGAAAGAACCGCTTCCCCCTCACTGTCTTTTCTGCCAGCACCTCCTTGACCTCAAAGATGTTATCAGCGTTGGCCACAGGAGAAGGCGAGACAGATCCACGGGAGAAGCAATTCAGCACCCCCGGTTTGAGGAGAGAGACATGAAAGGCGTTCGGGATATGCAGAGTGGGAGGCAAGCAGAGCTTGTAGGCCACCAGGTTTAGTTGCCAAAGTACCACAAAAGGACCCAGATACTTAGGGCCTAACTTGTAACTGGGCACCTTGAAGCGAATGTACTTGGCAGATAACCAAACCCTATCACCCGGCTTAAATATGGGCGGAGGTCTCCGGTACCTGTCAGCCTGGGCCTTGGTGTGAGCGGAGGCCCGTAGAAGGGCCTGTCGTGTGACTGTCCAAAGTGTCTTGATGTCCCGTACTTGGGCATCTACGGCAGGGACGTGAGATGAGGTAACCAGAGGGAGAGGCGGGCGGGGGCGTAGCCCAAAGACAACAAAAAAGGGAGAGACTCCAGCAGACTCTGAGTCTAAGGAATTATAGGAAAATTCTGCCCAGGGGAGGAGATCAGACCAGTTATCCTGACGGGCGGACACAAAATGACATAAATAGGTACCTAAAATTGGTTGCCCCTTTCTACCTGCCATTGGTTTGGGGGGTGATATGCAGAGAGAAGTCCAGCTGAACCTGCACTGAGCACACAGAGCCCCCCCAGAATTTTGACACACATGGACCCCCCTATCTGAAAAATATGCAATGGGAGCCCGTGTAGCCAAAAGATGTGGTGGAAGAAGTGCTGGGCCAGCTGGGGGGCAGAGGGGTAACCGGGCAGGGGAACAAAGTGAGCCATCTTTGAAAATCTATCAGTCACCACCAGATGCCCGTGTTTCAAGAGGAGGCCGGGAGGTCAGTAACAAAATCCATGGCAATATGGGACTAAGGTCTTTCAGGCACCGGGAGAGGCTGAAGCAGACCCGCGGGTCTAAAACGAGGGACTTTGTTACGGTCTCAGGAGGTACAGGCCAGAACAAAGTCTCTAACGTCCTGAGCGAGAGGTGGGCCACCAATAGTAGCGTGAGATCATTGTAAGGACTTGTGGACCCCAGGATGGCCCTGTGCGAGAGGAATGTCCCCACTTAAGGTTTTCGGGGGCCCGCATGGCAGGACGGACGTAGGTCTTCCCAGGGGGGGTAGATGTTGAAGGTCCACGGAAGCCGCCGTGAGGAGCCGTTCAGGAGGAATAATGTGCTGCAGAGGCGGCTCAAGGCCCACAGTGTCCGAGGATCTAGAGTTCTGAAGTTCTTTTCGGCAGGCCGAAAGTGAAGGAGGAAGTTAAAGCGGGCGAAGAAGAGCGACCACCGGGCTTGCCGAGGATTCAAACGCTGAGCAGATTGGAGATGCATGAGATTTTTGTGATCGGTGAAGATCTCAACGAGATGGCGAGCCCCCCTCCAGCAGGTGTCGCCATTCTTCCAGGGCTAACTTTATGGCCAGTAGTTCACAATCACCGATTGTGTAGTTACATTCAGCAGGAGTGAAGGTCTTGGAAAAGTACGCAATCTCCCAGAGAAGGACTTTTGAAGAAGGACAGCGCCGGCACCTACTGAGGAAGCATCCATTTGTCTTAGAAGTGGGTCCAGGCGAGACAGAACAGTAGCCAAAGCGAATGCTGCTTTCAGACAATTAAAGGCTTCCCAGGCTTCGGGAGGGGCCGGATTTGGGGGTTTGCATTCTTCTTGGTGAGGGCTTTCCAGTGGGGCCCAGTGTGGGGGAATTGCGGGATGAACTGCCTGTAATAGTTTGCGAACCCCAAGAAGCGCTGGATGGACCGGAGACCCACCGGTCAGGGACACTGCAGGACCGCTGAAAGCTTGGAGGGATCCATCTGGAGACCTTGTTCCGAAACAATGTACCCTAAGAAGGGCAGCGAGGTGCGTTCAAACAGGCATTTCTCCAGTTTGGCATAAAGTGGTGGGTGCGGAGACGTCTGAGCACCTGGCGGACATGGTGGTGGTGGTCTCTAGATCTGGAGGAAGATCAAAATATCGTCCAGTTTGACAATGACACAGACGTAGGAAGGACGAGGAAGATCTCGTTGACGGAAGTTTTTGGAGCACCCCCGGAGCGTTGCAAAGGCCGAATGGCATGACGAGATATTCGAAGTGGCCATCAGGGTATTTAAAGGCCGTCTTCCATTCGTCGCCTTCCGGATACGAGTTTAAGTTGTAAGCTCCGCGTTAATCCAGCTTGGAAAATATATTTTTTCACCCCATAGGCGATCAAACAGTTCCGAGATCAAAGGCAGGGGGTATCGATTTTTTATGGTGATTTTATTTAGTCCACGATAATCGATACAGGGCCGGAGAGTTCCATCCTTTTTCTCGACAAAGAAGAATCCGGCCCCCGCAGGCGAAGCGGACTTGCGTATAAAGCCCTTACGGAGATTCTCCTTATTATACTCCGACATCGCCTTGGTTTCTGGGACAGACAGAGGGTAGACTCTGCCGCGAGGAGGAGTAGTATTGGGTTGCACGTCAATAGGACAGTCGAACGGCCTGTGCGGAGGAAGAGTTTCGGCCTGTCTTTCGGAGAAGACGTTGGCAATGTCCTGGTAAGGAGAGGGCAGACCTGGCAGAGGCTTTGTAGGCTTAATAGAGGCAAAACATGGAGCAGGACGGAGTACAGTGAGGCAACGCGAGTGGCAAAGCGGGTCCCACGACAATGTCGCCAGTTTTCCAGTCCAGAGTCGTAGCATGCTCTTGCAACCACGGAAGGCCCAGGAGGATATCAGAAGAGGAGCAAGGCAGAACGAGAAGTTTTAGAGTTTCTTTGTGTAGAGCGCCTATCTGCAAGGTGAGAGGCGCAGTGCAGAACCGAATAGCATCCTTGAGATGTAAACAGCAAACAACAATAGAGTGCCACTCACCGGGGTCTCGGGTCACGGAGTCTGCCTGTAATTTCGTCTGAAGCAAAGGTGCACGGAATGTGGGCGTCCGGCTGTAGAGGCCCTCTTGAAATGCACAATTAAGGTAGGTAAATCCAGCACACGTGTAGAAGGATATCTGGAAAATAGGCGTTATAGCAAACAAACTCTTTATTGAAGATGATAAAATGTCATTTAAAAACATCCATAAGCATGATGGTTTACGCGTTTCATGCCCACATCTTGGCCCTTATTCGTAACATAAACATGCTAGATACAAAGCTTCAATATAAACCCTCCTTACTCATTAATTAGCCTCACCACCTGAAAGTTAACCCTATGTGTGACCCATAAAAGGTCTGTTACAACTAACATTGTTCTGTTCCCTCAAAAAAAAAAAAAAAAAGGGGAAAAGAGAATAGAAAAAAAAAAAAAAAACCCAGTTAAAGGATTATGGCTTTTATGTCCACTACATATCACTACCAAAAGCATTCAATATATATACATAAGGTCTGTCTGTTTTTAGACCCTGGGGAGATCTTGTACCCGGGGGTCAGTTTCCAGTAGCTTCCCATTTAATGCCTTTTCCCCCAATTCCACCCCTTAGGGTTTTTAACACGTTTTATCATTGTACCTTAAAGTTACCCACATTACCCGGTGTACCCCCTGGAAATGTTTGGTACACCTGAACTTTTCAGATCCTTGAGACATTCGCCACTGACGAGGGCGAAACGGGCTTCTGCAGGGGGTTTACGGAAGCGAAATTTGGATCCCAGGCGTGGTGATAAAATTTTCCCAGCGGACCCGAATAAAGGGAAGGTGGTGGCTTGGAAGGTGCTGCCCGGGAAATTCCCGACCCGGGGAATGGTCAGGGGGGGAGGCCGCATGACACCTGGGGATGCCTCCCCCTAGAGCCCTAGGTGGGGGGTTTTTCCCGGACGTCCCGGACAGTCACAATGAAGTGGCAGAACTGCCAAAGTAAAAGCATAGCTGCCTCAGACTACGTGCGGCATTTTTTGGGGGCGGTGGGCTCTTCGCCTGCATGGGGGCGTTTCCCCAGGAACCATTGGCGGAGGAAGTGGAGGTCGTTGGAAAAAGGGAGCCCGACGAGGTGCCCGGGGGCTTTCCCCGGGGGACTTTCCCCGGGAGGCGAATCTTTGTCTCTCAGCGAACGTATGGCGATTGGGTGGCCAAACCCAAACGTCCAGGTGGATGGCAGGTCCCCGACAGCGAGCCGTCTTTAATGCGCCCAGGAGGCCCCTTTCCAGAAGGGGCCACCCGCGCCAATTGTTACAGTCTGTTTGAGGCTAGGGTGCAGAATGCAGGAGTACTGACCCCAGGGGAGTCGCCCCTGACGGAGAGGACAAAACTGCAGTGCGGAGGAGGTGCGGCCCCGGTTCCCCGAAGACTTTCGGAACCCTGAGGGAAAAATTGGATTTCGCTGTTAGAGGATCTCCTCGGGTTGGAGTGGCCCCGGGCCCGTGCTTGCCCGTTTTGGAGGCTAATTTTTTAAGGCCCCCTTTTTTCCCGCCGGGAGGGAATTGAGCCCTAACATTCAATGTGGATGAGCATTGACCCTTGAAGCCCATGCACTTTTTGGGTTCCATTTGTAACGTGGGAAAGGGAGCGGGGGGCAGGCAGAGAAGGGCCGGGGCTGGGAACAGGGGAGCATGGCTGCAGGGCAAATGGTGGGCGTGGCGGGAGCAGCCCCAGGGAGAGGTAGAGGGCTGCAAAGGTTCTGCTCTGGCCCCGAGCTGGTCAATACGCTGGGTCTGCTGTGAAAGGCCCTGTAACATCCCCGGGTTGGGCAGAGGTACCCCGGCGGAATCCATGGCCAATTTATGTAAGGGTTTTGGTGGATTTTGTGGAAACCCCCAAAAGGGTGATGATTAAGCCAGCCAGGGGGGAAGTCTAAGTCGCAAAGCGGGATGGACTTGCTGGGGTGAGGTACCCGGTCGCTACCCCTGACGTGACTTGCCTGCGATGGCGGCGGGGTATGCGGGTAAAACGGAAAACCCGAGGGGGGTCGGGGAAGGCAGGGGGTCAGGGAGGGGGCAAACAGGAAAAGGGCGGGGAAAAATTTTGGAAAAGGGCTGGTAAACAGACAGGGGCTTTCCAAACACTTAACAAGGCAAACGCACCAAAAAATTGGAGGAGTGTGGGGGGTATTTTTTATGTAGGACCAGCAGCCGGCAAATTTACCCCCTTACCCGGGTACTGCCCACTTAAAAACCAGACCAGGGCGCCGGCCCTAGGGGCGGGTAGCCCCCGGCTGCCGGGGAAAAGGGGGAGCAGCGTCATGGAGGTGGACGGGTGTGGCTCGGCGCGGACCTCGGGTGGGAGGGGGTGGGCGCGGGTAGCCGCGGCACCCGCACCGGGGGCCCCCCGCGGGGGGGGGGCGGCCGGGGGGGGGCAACGGCACCCGGCCAGCCCCTGACAGGCGTAAAAAAAAAGGGAATAAATAAAAAAAAGAAATCGTTTCAACTACTAAAACAGGGGTAGTGAAGAGGGCGCTGAGAAGTATAGGGAAAAAATAAAATAATGAAAAAGGCAGCAAAGTGGAGACAGAATATTGCCATAGAAAGAAAAACCAAAAAAAATTTTTTAACTATTAAATAGTAAAAATTAAAACAAAAAAAGTTGGCACTTTGAAAAAATTTTCAGGGGGGTATTGTGGAAGGGGATGAAGAAAGCAAACCTATTTAAAATATTTTTTCTCCCCGTAAATTTTTCCGAGGAGGATGACCTTTTCCCTGTTGAGGGAAAGAGGGAGGGGTAAACCCAATTTAAAATGTTTTCTTGTCAAACCCCGGGGAAAAGTGAAACACCGTCTTAAAAATTTAAAAAAAACCCAAATCCCCGGGGCCCCCCTGAGGGCAAAAAAAACTTTCTTTGGTTCCAAAAAGGGATTAACCTTTTAAAACGCCGAGCCATTTTGGCTTCTCTGCCCAGACCCCCTTTTTTTTAAATCGCATTTCCCCGGTACAGAAATAACTTTTTGACACTTTTACCAAACCCAAAGAAATTTCAGATTTTTTCCCTCGTGCCCAAATTGGGGTTTTTAAAAAAGAAAGAAAAAGATTTCCTGTTCCTGCCCCAGCATTAGACAAAACAAAAGGGGCAGCACTCCCCCAACATCAGACCCCCCACAACATATCTGTTTTCATATCCCCCCACTTTCACACGTGCACTTTGGGGGAAAACCCAAAAGTTTTGGTCACATTTAAATTTTGCAGCCCCCTCTGTCGACTTCCTGCGAGAAAGTTTTAAACCCCCGGGGCCCTTTGCGAGGTGAAGACAAAACTTCCGCTGACACTGCAAGTTTTGAAGACCAGATTTTGGGAGTGGGAATAAACTCTCTCTCCTGCCCGGCACTCCGTGATTAAATCTCCTCTCCTCTAAAGGCTGAAAAGGCCCCGTTACAAACAAAAAGGACCTTCACTCCAGTGAAAAAGCCGACCCCCCCCCCCCCACCTGCTTAACACAAAGTACTGCAGGAAAGCGGCGGGCTCCCTTTCTGCCCCCCCCCCCCTCTACTGCCACAGACTGTCTACCCAAACGGGCCGCGGGCTGTCCCCCCATATACTACAAGAGGGGAGGCTTTTTAAAAATCCCATATCAAACCCTAACTGAACTGCTGCCTCACCGGGGCTCACACCTCGGGGTTTCTGCAGAACTCCCCCCAAAACTCCTGGTTCTCCCCCCCCCCCCCCGGGCTAAATTCCCCCTGACCCCCCATCTCTCACATAACACACTCGATCCATCTTTTTTAAGTGGCACACCCAGTGGGGGCCGAGCAAGTGAAACTTCCCAAACCCTGCATTTTCAAACTCAAATCTCTCTTCTATTCTCCTTTCCTGGGAATTACCGTTTCGTCCAAACAATGGGAAACAAGGCAAAAAAAACCCAAAAAAGGGCCAAATTTTAGCTAAATTATCCCCCGACACTGCCATTAACAGCAAGACAATTTAATTTTTTGAGAATGAACAAAATCGCAAAGCCCACCGCCACTCTCCCCCTTCCAACCCTCCGCCACTATTTGCAACCTGCCTTTTATAAAACTAAAGGCCTACTTTAAGGCCTTTTGTGACTCCAGGGTGGACCAAAAAAAAATTTTGGCCTTTTGGTTGTCCCAAAAAGTTGGGCCCCAAAGAAAACCGGGGAACCTTTGGGGCGCCCAAATCCCGCTACATCATCCCATTTTTTCCCAAAACCAAACGATATCAACAACCCAGGCTCACCGCACTGATGACCACGAACGCGCCCCAAGGGAGCTGGAGAACAAGCTGGACCCCCCCAACCCGAACCCGGGGGCCCAACTGCGCTCGGAAAAACCCACGGCTCCCCCAAAGAAAAAATTGGAAACGATTTGGAGAAACCGCCCTCGCCAAAAAACCGGGCGACTTTTTGGGGGACCCCCAAGTCGGGCGGGCCGAAAGACCCTTACTTTTGCTTTTTCCCAAATTTTCCAAAACTCTGGGGCTGCCCCAACTATGCAGAGTGGAGGGGAGCCCAAAAATTTGGGGCCCAATCTGCGTTTTCCGTGACTCCTCAGCCAAGGGGGACCCACAACTGACCCCAAACCTCTAAGAAACCCCCACGCCATGATTGTCAAAAATTTGGGACTTTAAATGAAAAAGGGTCCAGCATCTTCCACCTAAAAAAAACCCCCAAAGCGCCACTGGAATAAAGGACAAAAATTTCTTAAATTGGAGATTTCTCTGTGGGGGTTGCCAAGTGACGTCGACCCTTTCTCAAAACTGTCTTGCCCCTCAAAACCCCAAACACTTTAATTCCCCCTCACCAATCCCTACCCCTGCGAATAAATCCCCCAGTGGACCCCTTTAAACCCCCTTTCACATCCCCAAAGAAGCTTCAAATTTCGAACACCGTTTTAAATCAAACAGCATAGATAGGGGGGCCTCTTCCCAATTCAAACCCCTAAAAAAGAAAAGGCTCCAGAGACTGGTCAAAAACCTTCCCTGCCTAAATCACCTCCTCTGGAGATCCTCCCCCCAAAGGGAAAAAACGCTCCCTTTCCCGGCTTGGCTGGGGGCCCTCGGGAACCTGAACTTTTCTCGGCAACCTGAATCCTTATTTTTGGGAACCACCCCCCCTTTTTTTTAATTTTGCCCTTTTTGTTTTAATTTTAAACCCCCACTTGTTAAAGTCTAACTTTTATATGTCATTTTTAAATAAATATATTCGACTACCTCTATACCCCCTTCCCACACAAATCCCTTTAAAACGCATTATTTTCCCGGGGGGGCATTTTGCACTATTTGCCAAAAATTGTACTTTCCTCTACATTTGAATAAGGAATCCCAACACACTTTGGCTTTGGGGCCGTATTTTGGTTTTTTTTGGGTTTTCCGCCCAAGGGTTGCTTTGTTTGTTTTTTTTCTGTTCGGGTTTTTTTTTTTGGTACCTTTTTTTTTTTTCCCTTACGTGTTTATGGGCCCGGGAGCAATGCGGGGGATGGGGCCCGGGGGTCTTCTCTCCCGGGGTGATCTTTTTCCCGTCACCACTTGCTGTGCTAAAATTCTTGCCCACTTATTTTTTATGCAAGTAACTTTGGGGAAAATTTTTAAGGACGGGAAATTCCCCTTTCTAAAAAATTATGATTCAACGTCACCTAAAAAAATTTAAAAAACCGACATCGCCCTCCTTCAGAAAACTCACTGGAGGGGGGAAATTTTCGGGAAAGGCTTAAGCGCCTTTGGTGGGCTCTGTTTCGGGCCCTCGCCACCATTAAAAAAGGAAAAATGGGGTTAATTTAATCCTCATCCATAAAAATCCCTTATTCTCTTTTTCCCCGCCCCAAACCCAGGATAGGGGGGTTGCTGGATTCATGTATCCTTAAAAGGGTCCAAAAGGGAAAGTTTATTTCCATCTATAATTCTACGTCCTCATCCCAAACCCAAAAGGGTTTTTTCTAAAAAACCCTGACAGACCATTAAACAAATTGCCCCCAAAAACCCCCTTAAAAATTTGTGGAGGGGATTTTAACCTGGGTTAATTCCCAAAAAAAAAAATCTTTTCCATGTAGCTCCCCCCGTTTTCCACTATCCCAGGGACCCCCCACTCTTCCTAAAGCCATGCAAATGGGGATCTTTTGGATTTTAAGGTTTTAAAGTTATTTAAATAAAGCCTCTTTTGTCCTCAAACTGTAAACCCGCTGCCCCAAAGGGTTACAGATTCCCCTCGGGAATTCCCCCCTTTACCATTTGGGGAAAGACTTTCCCAAATATCCTCCGAGGGGTGGCTCAATTTTTACAAGAAAACCCCGGGGGATAACGGACCCAAACTTACTTTGGGGAGACAGCAAAACGGGTCCATTAGAGGCCACTTGATTGCCTACACTAAAAAACCCTTTGGAAGGGGGTTTGCAATAAAATTTAAATTTATTGATGAAAAGCTTAGGCAACTTACACAGATTTTCTCCCAAAACCCCAACCCTTCCAAACTCCAAGGGCCCTAACACTAAAAAAAGATATGAGCGCGCTATAAAGGGGTGCCCCCGGGGGCCCCGGGAGGTAAACTAAATTACGGGTTTGGGGAAAAAAGGCGGGGGGGGCTTTTTAGCCTTTTTTGCAAAGGGGGAATAACTCTAGTTCCAATATCTTTTGCATTGAAAAACTAAATTGGGAATATGCAATTTTCCCGCACGCTTTTTAAAAAGGGCCCCTACATGATTTCAATGCCCTTTTAAATAATTCCACCAAAAAACCTCCGATGACAAAAACCCCTCAACTGGTTTGGGCCCCATCTTCCCCCTCCCCTCCCTTTCTGGCAGCAGGGACAAAACCAAAACCCAAACCCGGCCCAAAAGAAAAATCCTGGGGTTTTTTAAAAAATTTTGGGGAAAATTAAAAAACCCCCGGGCCCCCCGTGGTTTTCTCGGGAAAAATTTCTACAAAATTAGAATTTTGGAAGTCACTCCCCTTTTTAACCACCGTTTTCTAATCTTTTTTTGGGCCTAACACCTCCCTTTCCCCGCAACATATGAAAAAGGCTTTTAAAAAATTTTTTCCCCGAACCCCGGAAAAGGGACGTTTCCCCCCCCCCTCCTCTTACCCCCCCCAATTTCATTAATAAAATTGACAAAAAAATTTATTTCTAAGGTGTTGGCAGAACGGGTTTGGCCCCCCCTTCCCCCTTTTCTCATTAGCCCTAAACCCAGCTTTAAAGGGCAGAGAAAGCCTCTCTAAAATTCGTGAAGTCATTACTTTTTCGGGATGAGATCAAATGTAACCCGGGGTTTTCATCCCTCTCCACTTCCGGGCCTTTGGGAATGCAAAAAAAAAGCGTTAAAAAAGGGCCCTGCGGGAGAGGGCTGGGGCAGTGATGGAGGGTTTCTGTTTCCCCAGGGGGGCCTTCCTTTCTTATATCCCTTCACTATAAACCGGGCCCCCCGCGCCCAGATCTTTTACCCCGTTTTTTTTCTAGGCCCATTCTTTTGGGGAAAAGGCACTCGCCGGGGATCCCTTTTTAAATCCCCCCTCCCGTTTAATTTGGGCCATAGACCCCGCTCCCAGAGCCCGGCCGCTCTTCCAAAATCTCCGGGGCAAAATTTAAGGGTTCTTCCAATTTTAAGGTCTCCTTTTTTCTGTTTAAACTTCTGTTTTAAATCTATCTGCCCCAATGGGGGGGTTTCCGTTTACCAATTTTTTAAACCCCATTTTTGGGCCTTTTTCTGGGCCTTTAAAGGTCAATGTTTTATCAAAATTTTTGGGAAATCTCTCCCTGCCTTTTCCCTTCCTCACATCGATTTCAAAAATTAACCCTTTAAACCCCCGGGCGGGGGGCCCTCCATCAAGAAATCGGGAAAAAATATGGGTAAGCCCCCCTGATCCTTTTATCCCCCTAAATTTCCCCCCCTCTTTCCTAAAAAATTGGAAAGGAACAAAACCCCTTGGATGCATCTTCCCCCCCCTTATTTGCAAAGCTCCATTTTCCCTCAAGTAAAGACTTTCCCCCCAAAAATACATATTTTTTTTCCCAAAAAAACCCCCTTTACGCTTAACAAAAAAAAGGGCCGCCAACTTATACCGCTTTTCACTTCTTTCCAATGGAAAAAAAAAACCCCCCCGGGATAGCCCGGGCCTAAACGATCCTCCCAAGGGAAAAGGGGGGGCCCTGAATTTGCCCAAACTAGGTAAAATTCTACCACCTCCGGCGTCCCCGGATGGGTTTGGGGTTTTAAAAAAACTTCCAAAAATTTTCCAATCTCCTACTGGGGGGGGGGCACTGGTTCACCCATGGACCTTCCACCCTTCTTCATACCAAATTTTCTCTCTTCCCAAAAGGGTCAAAACATAGCCTAATTGTGAGGAAAACATCGGAACCAAAGGGCCGAAAAACCCCTGTCCTCTCCCCAAACCCAGCCCAAATAGATCCCTTTCCAAACTAGGGGCAGCCAGATTTAAAAACCCCCCCTTTAAAACCCCCCAATTTAAAGTCGGGAGGGAGTAAAGGGGGTTTTTAAATTTATTTCCCCCCTTATTAAACCCTTTCCCACCAAGGGTTTTACTCTCTCTCAGAATTATTTTCAAAAATATCCCTTTTCCCCACCAGGGCTTTTTTTTGGCTTACCCCCCCAAATTTTGATTTTTTTAAAAGAAAAAAAAGGGAAACATAAGGCCCCGGTCCTTTTAAGTTAATTTTTTGATAATTTAGGGGGCCCCTATTTTCTTAAACCCAACCACTCTCTATCAGCCTATATCGGGTTTTCATGGGAGTTCAGAAGACGGGGCCCTTTTGAAAGGATTTTTGCAAATGGAAAAGGGTCACCCTAACCAGGGATCTCGGGATACAATTCTCCAGGAGGGCTGAAATCAAAAATATATGGGTTTAAGAGAATGGGGGGGAACACTTCTTTAAATTGCCCATTTCCGAAATTTTACTTTTTTAAAATATTCCCCCCCTTTCCATTTGGGCCAGACCTTTGACGCCCTCCCCCAAAAATGTGGCCCCCCCCGCAAAAGATTTTGTCCATGATAGGGACCTGTGTGGAAACCAAAAAAAGTTTCTGGGGGGACTCAAAAAAAAAACTCTAAATCTTAATTTTCGTGTTTTTTTAAAACCCTTAATGAAACCACAGCCCTTTCCCCTAATTTAAACCCCCCAACATTTTGGGAACCACCCATTTTTTCACATATTTTTAAAACGGCAAAAAAGCCTCCTGGCCCAAATTTTGGGAAAAAAACTGTCCCTACATTGCGGGAAGTGACCCAGTGGTAAAAAAACATCATCTGGGAAATGACAGAATCGACATTACCCGGGCAAAGGGAAACCCAATTCCCCCAAAATTTTTTTCAAGAAGGGGCAGATTTCATATTTAACTTTTTAACACCCCCGGGAAATCATGCGCCTTTTGTTTACCCCTCCTTATCTCCCCCTCTCGACTAGCGGGCACTCGGGGGGCCTTTGGATTTTTGTACCCCATAACATGGAGCTTTAAACCCAAAGCCATATCCGGGCCAACCCCCGCCCTGGATACCCCCTTGTGACTGGGCCAGAGGGGGGGGGTAAATTTTGCCCTCTTCTTTTTTCCCCCTTTTGGGTTTTGGGGGGGGGGGCCTTTGGGGAATCTCACAGCTTTTAAACACCCAGATTTTTTTTCCCACCTTTTATTCCAACCTTATTTTACTACATGGGTTATTTTGATTATGCCCTCTTATACAAAATGCTTTTTGGTACCAATTTTTCTTGTTGTTTTGGGGGGGGGTTTTTTTGGGGGTTACGTTTTTTTTTTTTTATTTTTTTTTTTTTAGTGAAGAGGAAACCCTTTCTTTTGCTTCATTCTTATTATTAAAAAATACCAAAGTATTTCTTAGTGCTTTTTTGGGTACTTTTCCATTCTTAGAACTTTTTTTATCGTAGTAATATGCCCTTATATTTTTTCTTTTTTAATAAATAGAAATCCCCACCCTAAGGGACATTATTAAAATTTGGGGGGGGGGGGGGGTTTATAAAATTTAATAAAATTTTGGGGTTACAAAAAAAAAAAAAAGAATAAGAAAATTTTGTCCCAAAAAAGCCCCTTTTTTATTTTTTTAAAAATTTTAAAAGGGAATCGGGGAAAAAATTTCCCAAATTTTAAAATTTAAAAAATTTCGGGTTTAAACATAGTTTTTCCCAATAAAAAATATTTTATAACTAGCATCACTAAAATGTCAACTGTGGGTTTGGGAAATTTTTTTTTTTAAATTCGTTTTTTTTTTTTATTACGTCATTAGGGGCTTAAAAAATTTATAGAAATTTTTTCCAAGAAAATTTTCAATATCCCTTTTTTTAGGAACCATTTCCATTTCTAGCGTGTTTTTGTTTGGCCTGTATGTTAGATACCCCCATAAATGACTCATCTAAGAAACTACACCCCTTAAATATTAAAAACACTTTTTAGGGAAGTTTAAAAAACCCTATGGGTGTTTCACGGGAAAATTAAACAAAGGGGAAGGTGAAATTTAAAAATTTTCATTTTTTTTTGCAATTTTCAATTTTTATCCATTATTCAAAAAACACAGAGATGTACAGGAAATTCAATTTAATTTTAAAAATTTCCCCAAAATTTGTCGTTTTCATAGATACCCCGAGTCCCTAGTGCGTTTTTTCTCAACCAAAACCCCCCCAATGGGAAACACCTCCCGGACTCGGGTTCCTCATTTTCTTTAATTTTTTTTTTAAAGGCGCCTTTTCCCGGGGTTGCAAAACCCCCCAAATGCTAAAACTTAAAAAACACCCCTAAAAAACCCCATTTTTGGAAATTTAACCCCCCTTTAGGAAAATACCAAAAGGGGGAGGGAAAAAATCGACCCCAAACAGGTTTTTCACAATTTTTTTTAGGGGGTAACCCGTAAAATTTAAAAAATTTATTTTTTCCAACAAACTAAAATTTTTTAGCGAAAATTTTCCCTTTTTAAAAGAAATCCAAAAAAAAGCACCCAAAATTTTGTCACCCCCAAAAAATTTTTTCCCCAAGTTTCGGCAATACCCTCCCCAGGGTGGGTGTAAACTGCTTTTGGGGCGCTTTTCAGGGGGTAAAAAGGGAGGAGCGCTTTTTGGTTTTTTGGAACGCAATTTATTTTTGCAAACCCCCAAAAAACCAGAACAGTGAAACCTTCCAGAAGTCCCCCATTTTGGGTTTCCCAAACCCCCCCCTCAGGAACTCATCGGGGGTTACTGTGTTTTTTGGGGCGCCCCGGTGTTCCATATTTTTTTTCAGAAATTGGGCTTTTGGAAAGGGAAAAAAACCCAGTTCCCCATTTTTTTTTGGGGCTTCTTCTTAAAAATTTTTCCCGCCGGAGGGAAAAAATAACAGGATAATTTTTACTATGGGTTGGTAAAAAATTAAAAGGGAATAAAATTTAATTAATCGGTTTTATGTTTTAAAACTTTTACACAACAAAATGGGTCTAAAAAAATTTTGCTTTTTTTTTGGGCCCCCTTTTCCACAACCATAGTTTTTATTTTCTTTTTTTGGGAAAACCGATTAGGGGCTTTTTTTTTTGGGGATGATTGCTTTTAATAAGTCCCAAAATTTAGGGGGGGCAAATAACCGCTTTTTTCCCTTTTTTTTAAAGGGGTTTTTGTGAGGCTTTTTGAAAAAAAAACAGAAATTCCCGGAAGGGTTTTTTTTTTTTTTAAATTTTTTTTACAGGGGTCACCGTGAGTAAAAAAACGAAAATCATTTATTTCCACGGGTCAAAAACAATTAAAGTGAAAACCAAAAATTTTAAATTTTTATTCATTTTTTTACTCCCCTTTACCAAAAAAACACTTTTTTGCACCCCCCACAGTCTAGAGCCTTTAACTTTTTTTTTTTTTTTCTTTTTTAGGGAGCTGTGTAGGGACTTTTTTTTGCGGGATGGTTCACTTTTTTAAATTGGGTATCTTTTTTTGGGGGGGAAAAAATTTTTTGACCCTTTTTTAAATTCTTTTTTGGAAAGGGCAAAATGACGAAAAACTAAAATCCTGGGAGTTTTTTTTATTTTTAAAGCGCCCCACGGGGTCATTATCCATCCAATTTTGTTTTTAATTTTTTGGTTTCCGAAAACAATTAAGGCGATACCCAATTTACTAAAAAATTTTTTTATGTTTTAACACCTTTAAAAAAAAAAAAAAAAGTATTTTTTTTGGGTGTAAAAAAAATTTTTGCATTCCCTTCTCTGAGACCCATAAACAAATTTTTTCCGTATACAAGACTTTTCAAGGACTTTTTTTTTTGGGGCAAAACCCTTAACTTTAAAAATTTGGGTACAAATTTGGGGGTTTATATAAAAATTTTTTTTGATTGCTTTTTTTCCCATTTTATTGTTTGCGAAATGACAAAAACCCGAATTTCTTTTAATTGTTTTTTTTTTTTTTTTTTTTAAAACACGTTCCCCGTCCGGTTAATTAAAAATACATATTTAAAAAGGACAGGTTGGTTACACACCGCGATCCCATATAGGGGTATTTTTTTTTTGATCTTTTTTGGGGCATTTGGGCGTCTGTAAATGGGAAAGGCTTTTTAACGTTTTTTTTATTTTTTTTTGTGTTTTAATTTTTTCCCTTTTTTTCCCTTTTTTTTAAAAACTTTTTTACACTTTTTTTTACTTTTCTCCATGGGGTTTTAAAACCCCGCAATCTTCAACTTCGGGAAAATTGGGCTTTTTAAAAAGCACCCACTAAAAACCGTAAAAATTCCCGTGTACTGGGGGCCGCCATAAAACTTTTTAAATCACCAAAATGCCCACAAGGGGCCATTGGGGGCATGGGACGCACTCGGTTTCCAGAATTGATCTTCAGCCCCAACCCCAGCGTAACGACGCGGGCCGCACTCTCTTGCAGCACCCGCGAGGGAAAAGGCGGCGGGAAACTTAATTGATCGTCGATTTAAAGGGGTTTAAACACCCGCCCCCGGGGCTCACAAATTTTATTTCTGGTTCCATTTTTCGATCTTTGCCCCGGCCCCCGCCGCACAATCGCCGGGACTATCATACGCCTTTTTGCGGGAAGTTCCCTTTTCCCGCTGGGCCCTATCCCTTACCCCCATGTCAAAGGGTTAAGTTTTCAAAAAATGGGCCCCTATTCTTAATATTTAGGGACTGTCTTTTAAGGGGGGTAGGTCCCAAAGTTTGGCGTTTTAAAAATTGGTGCCAATATTAAAAAAGGGGGCCCAAAAAATTTGACCCTGGAAACATAGACCGGTGGGGCTTAACCTCTGTTTGGGTAAAAAGTTTGAAGGTTTTCTCAAGATGCATCCGGGAGTACCCTCAGTAAAAAAAAATTTTTAATACCCCGTTCCAGCATGGGTTTTTATGAAATCTTTCTTTTTCCAAACAAATCCACCCCTTTCTATGGGGAAAGTTAGTTCTAACGGATCAAGGCCCCGGGAGGGGTTATATATCTAGTTTTTTCCCTAAAGGGGGTTTGATACGGTGCTACAAAAAAGGGGTTGGGAAAAGTTAAATGAAAATGCTTGAACTGGGGAAAAAGTAGGCCAAGGGGAAAACAACGGGTCCAAAAATAAAAACAAAGGGTGGTAATTAACGGTGCCCCCTCAGACTGGGAAACCCTTTTTAAATAGTGGGGGACCAAAAGGCCCCATATTTGGGGCCCCCATCCTCTTTAACATCTTCATTAAGATAAAATTTAAAGGGTTGCGCATAAATTTTCGAACTTTTCAACGATCCAAGGGCTGTAAAGTAATCAACAAAAATAGAGGATAAAAGGTAATTACAAAGGGGCTGGAAAAGGTTTTGGGGCCCGGGCAAAAATTGCCCAAATTTTGTTTTAAAACAGAATAAAACAAAGGGTTTCACAGGGGGAAAAAACCTTACATACCAAATTTTAAAAGGAAAAACCTTAAAAAAAGGAACCCCAGGGAAAACTTGGGGAAACCCCTTTGGGCATAAACTTTTTTTGGGAACACCAATTTCAGGCAGCAGCTGCCAACAAAAAAGGAAACAGGGGGGAAAAATTAAAAGGGGGATAATCACTTATGAAACATATTTTCCCCCTTATAAAATCACCACACTGAAAATTTTTTTTGTTTTTAAAAGTTTTTGGGGACCCTGCACAGGGAAAAAACATTGAGAACTTGAAAAAGGGACAAAAAGGGGGCAACAAAAATAATAAATTTACGGGGGGACCCATAAATACCCAAAAGATTACAAAATTTGGGTTTTTTTTTAGAGAAAAAACGGCTTCGGGGGGACTAATAAATTTTTTTAAATACATCAAACAAAAAAGATCTCTCAAAATTTAAATTTTCCCCCTAATGAAACTAGAATAAAGGGGGCCCTCCCCTACTTTTTAAAACCAAATTTTTTTTAAAAATAAACATAAAAGGGGTTTTTTACTGTTAGAGCAGTGAACTGTGGGATTCCCCTCCAAAAGGGAAATTGTCAAGGAAAATTAATAACCCCAAATTTCAAAAAGGGTTTAATTTCATTTCTGAAATTTTAATAAATATAGCAAGGGTTTTAAATGTCCCAGGGTTCTGGAGAAGGTTTTTTGTCCAGGGAAATTTTTTCCCATTGGCCCAAAAAGGGTCAGGGGGAAATTTTTCCCTAAAATAGACAATTTCCTTTTACTTCTTGTTTTTTTTTCCCTTCCTCTGATCAACACTTAGCACAACATCTCAACTGAATGACCCCTTGTCTTTTTTCCCGGGTTTTCAAACTATGAAACTATAGAAAAAAATAAAAAATTTAAAAAATGAAAAATTTTTTTTTTTTTGAAATTATAGGAATATTGTAAGGGGGTTGGAGAAAACAAACCCCCTTAAAAAAAATTTTTTTCCAAGTATTTAAAAGGAAATTTACCTTCCTGTTTTTTACAAGGGAAGGGAAAACCCCTTTAAAAGGGTTTTTTGCCCAACCAGAAAATTGGGACTTTTACCGAAAGAAATTAAAATAGACAAATCATCAGGGCCTAATGTGTTTCAGCCCCGTGTCCTTAACGAAAAAATAATGTGATCAGGCCCCCCGTTCTTAATATTTATTGACTGATAAAACGGGGGAATTTTCCAAAATTGGCCCTTTTGCAAATTTGTTTCCAAAATTTTTATAAAAAAGGTCAAAAAATTTACCTGGGAAAATATAGCCCGTAAAAATTTTTTAAACCCCTGTTGTTATAAAAAAGGGGTTAAAAGGTTTTTTAACCCCTAGCTATACAAGTATCTCACTGAAAAAAAAATTTTATTTTCTCCTTTCCCCATGGGGGTTTTTGAAGGGTTGGTCCCTTTCAAAAAAAAACTCAACATTTTTATGGGGGAGGTTTGTTCTAGACGGATCAGGGTTAAACATTGGGAAAGTCAAAATAGTAAATTTGCTAAACATTTTATACGTCCACATAAAAAAATTTGTGATAAAATGAAAAGCTTGGGCTGGGAAAAATTTTTTACAAAATGGTAAGTAACTGGGGTGGGTGATAAAAACAAAGGGGTGTATTTAATGTAAAACACTCAACTTTCACCCTGTTTCTAATTGGGTACTCAGGGGTTAAAAAATTATCCCTATTCTCATTAATATTTTTCATTAAAGGGCTTACACATGGATTGCACATAAATATCAAACTTTTCAGGGGATACTAAGGGTCTGAAAAATAAACCCAAAACAATAAGGAAATGTTTTATTAAAACAAAAATCTGGATAAGTTGGGGAGGCCCGAGAAAAGGAAAATTAGGTTTAAAAAAGATTAAAAACAAGGTTATGCAAAATGGGGAAAAATCCATTATAAGAACCCCCATTTAAATGGAAAAAACCTGAGAAAAAAATGCAAAAAAAAAACTTGAATCCTTTGGGACAATAAACCCTTTAAATTTTTTCAGCCAGTGTCAGGCCCGCCCAAGGCAAACAGGGTCATGGGGTTTTTTTAATTAAAAAAAAAAAAAAGACAAAAAAAAAAAAAAAAAAAAGAAAAAAAAAAAAAAAAAAAAAAAAAAGCAAAAAAAAAAATTGGGGAAACACAAAACTACCTCCCCTTAAAAGTCACTGGGGTTAAACCACACATGAAAAATTGGTTTCAGTTTGGGGCCAACCCTTCACAAGGGAAAAAAATTTTAACTTAACCCAAATTTAAATGGGCAACAAAAAAAAATTTAAAAAGGGCTATTGGGCCCCCAAAACCCAAAAAAATTCAAGACAAGGTTTTTTTATTTTTAAAAAAAAGAAAGGGCCTTTTGGGGGACATAAAAATATGTAAAAAAATATTTAAAAGGGCAATACAATTACCCCCCAAAAAACTATTTTTTACCCAAATGTATTCAAACCAAAAAAACATTTTCTTTCGCCCAAAAGGAAAGAACGTTTTAAAAATAAAAATAAAAAAGGGGGGTTCTTTACTGTAAAATCGTTAAACACTGGAAAATCTCTCCAAAAGGAACTTGCTTTTGGTAAGGGTTTTAAAAAAAAGTTCAAAAAGGGTTTTTGGGTGCAATTCCCAGGGGTAAAGACAATTTTTAGTACAAGGGTTCTTTGGGGAGGGGTCCCGGGTTTAAACCAGGGGTTTTTTTCCGATTTCAATTTTGGGGGTTCGGAAAGGATTTTTTTTCTCTAAAATTAGGACAATTGGCTTCTACCTCATAGGGTTTTTTTTGCATTTCTCTGGATAAACACTGTAGCACAGTTGGCTGAACTTGATGGATGTCTGTCTTACAAACTATGTAACTGTGTAAAACCTTATACACCAGTCATAATGTAACAAGCTACATCATTACAGGTGGGAAATGCCATCAAAACGCGCCACCTCTGGGAATGTACGTATTTCGGGACTGGGGCCCTGAAAATGTTGGCTCAGAATGGAGAACCGGACGAGCTTGCGCACAACTCTCCGTTCTGTTCTATAGAAGTTCAGAGTACAGCTGTCTGTTGCCATATTATGACACCCATAGTTTTTTTTTATTGTTCTGAGGATGTAACCGTATGTAAGCTTGTTTTATGTGGGACAAGACGTGTTATTTATTTGAAATATTTTCAAATAAGTCACTGTTGGGTTCCTGCAGCAGTTGTGCAGACACAGCTCCTGTGCCCGCATGATCACCTTGATGTACCCGTATGTCATGCTGCGTTAAGTCACTAGAGAACCATGGACATCGTGATGCCGTAAGGAGTTAAAAGTCCAAGGACCCAGAGGTAAGATGACTTCCAGATCAAAAGTATGTGGCCTGCCCTTAGCCTGAAATGAGTGTCTCCCCAGGCAGTCCAATAACAAGTGAAACAGGGTCCCTCTCCTTAAGTTACACCTCCAACTAGCATTTGTAAAGCTAGAGGTGTAACTCTCAGAGATAGTGTTAAACGATTTTGAGATGAATGTACACCTCAGAGAGAGAGGGTAAAAACAGCGCAATGTGCATTACCGATGTTATATAATTACAAGGTTTACTCAAGTAAACTTGCTCACCTTTTTGAGCTGTACAAGAAATGGTACAGCTCATTAAGCGTCTCAGGAGAAGGAGCTCTCGCTAAACCTTCACAGTCCGGGAAAGCAGCAACACGGATCCTCTGAACACAGTCATGAACGACCACGGAAACAAGTTTGTTTTAAAAGAAGGTACTGTTCTCACAATATCCTTGGGAGAGGTTCCTATGGCGCTTATCCCAATTTTAACATAGAAACATAGTTAATACTGCTTCTAAACTTACTGTTAAATGTTGGTTTATTGAAGTTTAAAACAATTTTGTTTCCAGTTCCACAACTGCTTTTAGGCAAGTATATAAAATTTCACAGCGGGCCCTTTATACCGGCAATTTGAAACGAGGTTAAAATTTATTAACCCCCGTGTTACTATTGTTAGGTTATCAACAAGGGTTTCTTCTAGTGTGGTTTTTAATTTAAAAATAGTTTACCTATAAAATAATTTTAAATAAATTTTTTTATTTAAAAATTATTTTTTATAATATTTTATATTTTTTATATATATATATATATATATATAATTTTTTTACCCTGTTTTTCCCCCTAGTAAGAAAGGCTTACATTCTTTTAACCCCCAAAAAATCCAACGTCTTCTTTGGGGAGTTTGTTAGGGCCAGCGTGGGAGGTATGGGGGGGCTGAGGGGTTTGGGGGGCTGTAGGCAGGTATGGGGGGGCCGGGTGTAGGCGGTATGGGCCAGCTGTAGCAGGTATGGGCCCCGCTTTTGGCGGTTGGGCCCGTGTGCAGGTTAGGGCCCGCTTAGGAGGTATAGGGCCAGCGTAGGAGGTATAGGGCCGCTTTTTGAAGGTATAGGGCCATGTAGGCAGGTTTTAGGCCGCTTTGGCAGAAAAACCTTACCTGGCTCCCGTTGTCCTTCCCCCGCCGCCTCTCGCTGCTCCGGCCCCCCAGTGCTATCCCGGACAGGCAGGACGTATCAGGCCGCGCTGTCTTACTTTCGGGGTACGTTTACATTAGGGACCCCCTAAGACACGCTTTTACATGGGGGTGTTTACTAGGGGAAACCGGAAAAATTTTTAATATAATATTTTATAATATTTTTATAATATTTCAAAAATTAAAAAAAAAAATTTTTTGTGCCTTTTTTTTTTATATTTTATTTTATAAAGTGAACGATTTTAATACCCCAATGAAATTTTTTTATTTTTGTGTTTGTACCAAACTTTATTTTGTTTGTATTTTTCCCCCAAGAATCTTGGATCTCATTTAGTCATTGGATTTATGTTTTCATTTGTAGACCCAATAAACTTCTCTATAGTAAGTTTTTTGAAAAGGGATGTATTAATATTTATTTGTTCTTTTGGCTGTACAGTAATTAGGTTCCACACCTGAGTTTTTTAAAAAAAAGCCTGGGGAAGTATGTATAGTTCCCCTGTTCCATTGTATCTGTGATTAATGAGTCGACGTTTTTAATTTTTTAAAGGGGTTTCCCCTATATTTTGGGAAACCCCCAACATGATGTAATTAAATAAATTACAAAGGAGATGTGCATGTGAGGTGTGTTTTTATTTAAAATTTTCCCCCTATTATAAGATTAATATTTTTGCATAATTTAAAAATGGCAAACATTTGCATAATGCTGAAAGACCCAAAAGAAAAATTTTTTTGTTCCCCCGCTTTGAATAAAACAACACAAAAAAAAGAGCAGGTGGTACAAAAAATGTGATTTGGGCTTTTAAATTTTGGTCATGATTTTGCAAATATTGCCCTGTTTATTAGTGTAAAATTTTAAATTTATAATACTGGGGAAAGTTTTTAACATAAAAAACCCCCTCAATGACATTTCTTTGTAATTTTTTTAATTACATGCTGTGTGGGTTTCCCACAAGCCCCACTTTAAATTTTCACGTGTTTTAATCACAGATAAAATGTGAGACATGGGAAGCTGTAATAGCTTGCCGGGATTTTTAGACAAAAATCCAGGGGTTGGAACCTAAATTCATTTTCAGCAAAGAAAAAAATTATATACACTAATTGTCAAAATATGAGAGAAAAAAAATTTTTGCACTATTTTTAAGAAATATTTATTTTTTTTTTTTATGAAAAAAATTATTTTAAAATTAGTTTTTTAGGTAAATTATTGTTAATTTTAAACCCAATTAAAAGAAATCCTTGGTGTGATTCCCTAGAGCAATAGAAAATCAGGGGTTAAAAAATTAACCTTGCTTTCAATTTGCCGTGATATTAAGATGGCCGCGTGAAGATTTTAGTATAATTCCCCGAAGAACGTTGTGGAATGTAAAAGTGTTTTTTTTTAAACTTCAATAAACCAAAACTTCTAAAGAAATTTTTGGGAAAAAAGCGTATTAACTATTTTTCTATTTTTAAAAAGGGGAAAAGCCCCTGGGAAATCTCTCCAGGATATTGTGAGCGTCCCTTTTTTAAAACAATCTCAGAGATGGTGGAGGCACCTGGCAAAGGCATAATTTTTCATAATTCTCATCCACCTGGCAAAGGCAAACAATGAAGACCATGCAGAAAATCCACCCGCTACGGGCCCCTTGCAATATGACAGGAGTTTAAATATACTTAATTTAATCTGCAGTGGAAAGACCGGTGTTTAACCCTCAATCCCCCTGGACGTAGGGTTAGTCCCAGGGTTTTTTGGGGCTTTGTAGGGGGATCGCTCCACAACCCCACCACGAAGCCGTGGGTGTTAGCGGCTAATTGCCCGCCCACGCTGTTTAACCCTTTAGATGTCGAAATGAAAAAAAAAAAACGGTGCCGTGCACCATTCTATACTCCAATCGGAGTCCGTACAGCGTAACTGCGGGGATCCGATGGCTGAACATGGCAAGGGAAGCCTTTTGAAAGGTCCGTCGCTCCATGTTTTGAAATTTTCCCCACTTCCGGCCCCGGCGGAAGTGGGTAAACCCCCATTTTGGTACCCCAATGCAATTTTTATGCAATGCATTGGGTATTAAAGTTTTGCGCCACTGTGGTGAAGGGCCTAGGGGGGTCAATGTTAAAATAAAAAAATAAATAAATTAAAGTTTTAAGTGTATAAAAATTTAAAATTCCCCCTTTCCCCCTTTTACAAATAAAAAAAAATAAAAAAAATAAAAAAGTTACACGTTTTGGGTTTGCCCCGTCCCAAAAAGTCCCCATTATAAAAAATAAAATATTTATCCTGACGTGAACACCGTGGAAGGAAAAAAAAAACAAAAATTTTAATAAAAGTGATCAAAAAAGTGGCATGCATTCCAAACTGCTAGCAATAAATAACGGAAACCCTACATGTTTGGTATTGGCGGATGCATATCAACCTGTAGAATACAGAGAACACATTATATTTCCCGAAGATTGACCGCCGTAAAAGCAAAACACCCGCAAACATGGCGCAAGTACTTTTTTTTCACAATTTGTACCACTTGGAATTTTTTTGCAGTTTCCCAGTACATTCTATAGTACAGTGAATAACACCATTAGAAAGTACATATTGTCCCGCAAAATAAAAGCCCTCATAGGTCTGTGTAGGTGGAAAAATAAAAAAGTTATGCCTCCGGGAAGGCGAGGAGGGAAAAACGAACATGTCAACAAAAAAAAAAAAAAAAGCAAGGTCCGTAAAGAGTACCTAACACCTTCAGACAAACTTCATGAAGTTACAGAAGACTAAAATACAAACACGTTCTCAAATAAGTTCTTTAAACCCCCTTCCCACCGGAGCAGTTTTGGGGCCTCTCTGACAGAGCCCCTTTTTGAAATCTGGCATGTGTCACTTAATGTGAGAATTACTTTTTGACCTTTAAAACCCATCCTGTGATTCAGGATTGTTTTCACGTGACACATTGTGCTTTTATGATAGTAAGAAATTTTGGTCCAAAAAATGCTGGTTTAGTTGTGAAAAATGTCAGAGTATCGAGAAAAATTTGAAAAATTTACCAATTTCATGCTTCAAAAATTTCTGCATGTAAGACAGATAGTTATTCCACTCAAAATAGTTTATAACTAGCATCTACCATATGTTTGCTGTAGGTTGGCATAATTTTTTTAAATGTCTTTTTTTTAACAACATTAGGGGGCTTAGAAATTTAGTAGCAATTTTCAAATTTTCAAGAAAATTTGCAATATACATTTTTTAGGGACCAGTCCAGTTCTAACGTGACTTTGATTGGCCTGTATGGTAGATACCCCCATAAAGGACTTCATCTAAGAAACTACACCCCTTAAAGCACAGGTGTCAAACACAAGGCCCGCTGCCTTGTGTTATCCGGCCCGGCACTTGTTGCTGAGCTGTGCTCCGCAGCGGCTGCTTCTCTCAGTGAGACAGGAGCAGTCACGGGCAGCACAGCTCAGGGGGCGGGGCCGGCAGCTCCATGCACAGTAGAAGAGCACAGACTGCCTGGCTCCGCCTGCTCAGTGCTCCAGCCCCGCCCCCTGCAGGCCTGGCAGGACGCTGAGCAGAGCAGCTTCCTGTCTGGTGAGAAGATGCCTGCTCCTGCGGAGAACCGTTCACTGAGGCTGGTAAGTGGCTTCACTACTGGGGCCTTACCAGTTAGTCCTCTAACCCCCACCCCAGGTCTTACCAGTTAGCCTGCCTCCCCCCTGGGCCTCCACCATCTGGCCTGCCTCCCTCTTTGGGCCTCCACCATCTGGCCTGCCTCCCCCTCCCTGGGCCTCCACCATCTGGCCTGCCTCCCCCTCCCTGGGCCTCCACCATCTGGCCTGCCTCCCCCTGTGGGCCTCCACCATTTGGCCTGCCTCCCCCTGTGGGCCTCCACCATTTGGCCTGCCTCCCCCTGTGGGCCTCCACCATCTGGCCTGCCTCCCCCTGTCGGCCTCCACCATCTGGCCTGCCTCCCCCTCTGGTCCTCCACCATCTGGCCTGCCTCCCCTGTGGGCCTCCACCATCTGGCCTGCCTCCCCCTCTGGGCCTCCACCATCTGGCCTGCCTCCACCATCTGGCCTGCCTCCCCTCTGGGCCTCCACCATCTGGCCTGCCTCCCCTCTGGGCCTCCACCATCTGGCCTGCCTCCACCCTCTGGCCTGCCTCCCCCACTGGGCCTCCACCATCTGGCCTGCCTCCCCACTGGGCCTCCACCATCTGGCCTGCCTGCCTCTCTGGGCCTCCCCCATCTGGCCTGCCTCCCCCTCCCTGGGCCTCCACCATCTGGCCTGCCTCCCCCTCCCTGGGCCTCCACCATCTGGCCTGCCTCCCCCTCCCTGGGCCTCCACCATCTGGCCTGCCTCCCTCTGTGGGCCTCCACCATCTGGCCTGCCTCCCTCTGTGGGCCTCCACCATCTGGCCTGCCTCCCCCTCCCTGGGCCTCCACCATCTGGCCTGCCTCCCCCGTTTTTTTTTTTTTATGCATAGGTCCATTTGCGGGAACGCACTTCCCGCTAGGACGTATGCATACGTCCAATGTCGAGAAGGCGTTAAGGAAACCAAAACTTTTCACCTGTATTTCAGTTTTTTAAAAAGCACTGGCCTTTTAAGACAGCTCTGAAGTTGGGCCAAGTCAGCAAATGACAGCTTGATGGATCACTGTGATGACAGTTGTAGGTTCCTGAGCTGGGAGAGCCTGTAAGTCTACAACATGTGCACACCAGCAGCAGTGTGATATAGATGCCTGTGTGCTATGGAGGAGGAGGCTGAAGCAGTAAACTCTGTCACACTGTTTCCTTAGGCTATGTCTACACTGCACAGAAAAACGTCTGTTTTTTTCAGCGTTTTTCAATTTCTAAAAAAACTGAAAAACTACTAAAATCAGCTCCCATAGACTCTATTGTAAAACCCTCCTGCTGTCTCCACTGAGCTTCTTTTTTTCTGCTCGTTTTTTTTACTGGTCGTCTTTTGCAACAGGTTGTAAAAAGTACCAGAGCCGGGCAGAAAATGTACTCAAAATTTTTTACTGGAAACCCACCCAGGAGAACCAAGTCCCACCTATAGTGGGTGTTAAGAAAGGTTATACCTTATTAAATCTGCATACAAGTGTTAAATATGTCCTTGTTTTCACCGTTCATAATAAAATGATCATGCTTTGGTCACTTTTTCGCTAAAAATACGTTTTTGGTGCTAGAATCCGTTTTTTCACGGATTTTGCCGCTAAAATCCTTTTCTTAACAGATTTTTGCGCTAATAAAGTTATCTCGCTTCTGACGCTAAAAATACGGGGGGTTTTACAGATTTTGCCGCTAAAATATGTTTTTTTACGGATTTTAGCTCTATTAAAGTTCTCTTGCTTTAGTCGCTAAAAATAAGTTTTTTACTGTTTTGGGCGCTAAAATACTTTTTTGTGGATTTTGACTCTAAAATGCTTTTTTTTTTACGGATTTTGACACTAATAAATTTATCTTGCTTTTGTTGCCAAAAATACACTTTTTTAATGGATTTCAGCGCTAAAATCCGTACTTTTACGGATTTTGGCGCTATTGAAGTTATCTCCCTTCAGTCGCTAAAAATCTTTTTTCTTACAGATTTTGGAGATAAATTTATTAGTGCCAAAATCCGTAGAAAGCCGGATTTTTAGCAGCAAAAGCGAGATAACATTAGTAGCGCCAAAATCCATTAAAACGTGGACTTTAATACATAAAAAAAAGTATTTTAGCGACAAAAGCGAGATAACTTTAATATCGCCAAAATCCATAAAAAAAGTATTTTTAGTAACCAAAGTGAGATAACTTTAATCGTGCCAAAATCCGTAAAAAAGTATTTTGCCGCCAAAATCCATAAAAATCTGTGTTTTTAGCAACAAAACCAAGATAACTCTATTAGCGACAAAATCCGGAAAAAAAAGTATTGTAGTGCCGAAATCCGTAAGAGAACTGATTTCTAGCTGCAAAAGCGACATAGCTTTATTAGTGCCAAAATCCGTAAAAATAAGGATTTTAGCGCCAAAATCAGTAAAACGACTACAAGATTACATATAAATGCAATAATGTGCTTTCCATCCCCTATTGTAGGGTGGAGTTACATCCAATGGCTTGATTTATGCAGACATTGAAAACCAGACTTGAAGACAAGCAAAAAATGCGCAAAAAAACGCAAATCGCGGCAATAAACAGCCGTTTTTTCAGCTGCTTTTGACAGGCACGGGACAGAAAACCTCAGTTTTTAATATTTGGCTTTCAGGTAGTTTTTGTCCACTGCAATGTAGACATAGCCTTAGTGTGCTGTGCCTACTCTACTGTATGTAGTGAGGGACTCATCACACTATACAAGCAGCTATACCCTCAGCTCCCCCTGCACAGTTGGTATCTCCCAACAGATTTATAAGGATCACCTGAGTTACAAAGTGAAAGTAAAACTTGTTTCCCTGTAAAACTGAGAGAAACCCTATGGATTGCTAATGACATGTATTTGAGAAAAGTCTTATAATTTCATCTACTATCAATTTTTGGTGTTTGTGTGGAGGTGATAGATACTCTTTAAGGGGTTAAGTCTCCATACATCTACATGGTGCCTCTCCATAAAGAGGAATGTTACCCCTTTTGCTCTAATGTTAGGAACAGACAGTCTACCTTTAGCTTTACCTAAGACATACAGTAGTATTCTTGTCTTTTCTGGGGTCAAGTGAAATGCAGTAGTGAAGTCTGTATTGCTTGCAGTTCTTTGTGTTTCAAATATACACATACGTTTTGGCAATATTGTCATCTTAATAGCTGATTTCCTACCTGATAGGCAAACAGAGAGGTTATTTCACTTATTCAGGTTAATACCTAAGCATTTAAGAGTATTTTGCCAGTTGTAATTGAAATTGGATTTAAGAAGGGAGAGTTGATCATCTTGGAGGTTAAGGGAAAGTGCTTTAGTTTTGGAAGTATTGACTTTAAAGCTGAAAAGGTTGCTGAAGCTTTGTAGCAGAGCCTGCAGATTTAAGAGGGTTATTTGCAAACCTGTTAACATCCACAAAATATTGTCAACATATAATGGCAATTTGAACTCCCTGTATCGGTCCATAATTCTCTATAGTCTAGCCAGATAGCAGCCACTTAAAGGGGTTTTGCCACGATCTCATTTCCTACCTCCTGCATCAAGCTCTTCAGCTCTGTGTGCTCAGAAGGGGGCGTGTGTGATTTGTTTGAATTGCATATCATGTGACCCAGCAGGATGACATCACCAGGCCTTTCCTCTCTTGTCAAAGAAAGGTCTGTTTATGTATAGAATTGTAAGTAGCTACACTATAGCTCAGAGGTAATATTTTTGCTTTACAGCACAAGTGTCCTTGGTTCAAATCCCTGCAGGAACTTAACCTGTGGATTTTTTTTTCCTCTTTATCAATGCACAAACCTCATTGAGGTTTCTTTTTTTTTTTATTTGCACTTTTTGACTTATTGCTAACTAGTCCATAGGACATGAGTAGAATGACAGTACTCGGGTTTGAACACTCAGCTACCTGAGAAGAAAGGTGATGTCTGAGCATGTGCGACCAGGACTGAGGAGCTCACAGCCCTGGTCGTATCCCCTGGACATGAGCTGTAAACAATGGATCACTAAAGGAGCAGCTAAAACAAAAACGGTGCAGAATTTTTAATAATGGTGAAAATGTTTATTATTTAATTTTCAAACTTTCCACGTCAATTTTACTTCATGGCAAAACCCCTTTAAGGCTATATACAGAACTAAAATTGTAATGGAGATAGGGGACAGCCTTGTCTTGTAGCTTTAATCCCTTTATGATGTGATGGAGCATGTGGCCTATGGATTATCATTTGAAGGATACGAGTATAAGCCTCTCCAGGCTCAGAGAAAGAGACAAAGTGTAACACTTAGAACATAAATGGCCAGATCAGTTGATCAAAGGTTTGTCTGGAAGTGTTTCAGAGAGAACATAATTATAAACTATATTTGATACCTTCAGTTCATACAGTATCCCAAATAATTACTAAACATCTTCCTGTACTCTATAATGATCAGCGTAATTATGAGGTCCTCCAAAAAGGTTTTAAGTGCGTCTCATGAAAGAACTTAACACTGGGAAATATTCTTTCTCCTTCCTTTCTCCCTGTAAGAAAACCTAAACCAATCTGGTTAGGACATGTCCCCACGGCACGGGTTTTCGCGGCCGTGGGGACAGCACTAAAAGAGGACAAATACCGGTCGGTTTATCCGACCGGTATTTTTCCTTTGCCGTGGGAACATGCCCTTAATGTATCCAGGTTATTACAGATGCTCTAACCGACGATGTATCTGTTGCTCGATCTTAAAAGTATCTACCCAGTTTGTTTCCTTTGTAACAAACAATAATTGTAACATCAGAACCTACATAAACTGCAATACTACTTTTGTGGTGTATTTAATTTCTTGTGGAAAATGTAAAAAACAGTATATAGGCAGCACTTCTTGTGCACTCAAAGTAAGGGTTCGCAGACATCTTTCAGATGTTAAATCTATGGACTTTCACCACATTTCAGCGGTGTTGGCACATTGTATTGCCTGCCATGATCGTAGCACAGATTCTTTATCTGTTATCGGTTTGGAAAGGGTTACCATTCCTGAGAGTGGATGAGACCACATCCAGAGCTACTATCTCGTGAAGCTTTCTGGATTTTTTTGTTGAAAACATACCAACCATATGGATTAAATAAAAGAACTGATTTAGTATTGTTTTATTAACATATATTTATGTATGTTTTTCTTTGTAAGTGCGCTGGTGTCTCTTTGTGTGTGCTTTTTATACCACGTGATGTTATTCTGGTTTTTGATTGGTCTGTATTATCTTTTAAAAGTGTCACCTGTATATCTAATGTATGCTATGATTAAGGGTCCATGAGTCCTGAAACGCATTAGTTCTGGTGCTACGGGTCTTTGTTGTTTTATCTCCGATGTAAAATAAAGTCAAGTGCTATTTTGAAGAACGATGGACGTCACTCTTAGGAGAGATTACGATCCATCTATACTGGGTAGCTATACTGGGAGAGGGGGGGAATAGTGGGAGAGGGTGCTATACTGGGAGAGGGAGATATAGTGGGAGGGAGGGCTATACTGATAGAGAGGGGCTATACTGGGAGAGGGAGTTTTAGTGGGAGAGGGGGCTATACTGAGAGGGGGGTATAGTGTGAGAGGAGGGCTATACTGGTAGAGGGCGGTATAGTGGGAGAGGGGGAAGCTATAGTGGGAGGGGTATAGTGGGAGAGTGGGAAGCTATAGTGGGCAAGGGGTATAGTGGGAGAGGGGGAAGCTATAGTGGGAGGAGGGTATACTGGAAGAGGGGGCTATAATGGGAGAGAGGAAACTATAGTGGAGGGCTATACTGGGAGGGGGGTATAGTGGGAGAGGGGGGCTATAGTGGGAGGGGGGCTTTTGTTGGAGAGAGGGTATAGTGGGGGGGCTATAATGAGAGAGGTGGGACTATAGTGGGAGAGGGGAAGCTATAGTGGGAGAGAGGGGTTATACAGGGAGAAGGGGGTTATAGTGGGAGAGGGTGGTTATAATGGATGAAAGAGGGGTGTTATAATGGGAGAGGGCGATTTATAATGGGAGAAAGTGAGGAGGTGGGTGTTTCTATAGTAAGGGTGGTGGGATAAAATGGAGAGGAGATTTAGAGTATGGGGGAGACACTGTCCAGTTTCCAGGAAACCTGGGCAGTACTATATCCTCTGCAGCAGACACCCAGCAATGCCTGTTGTGGGGGATGTCACCAAGCTTTCCTAGGCACTAGATAGGTTATCTAGCATCCGAGACAGCTGGGTGATGCCTCATCCCCCAGGGTTTCTGTAGCATTTCTTTCTTCAGGTTTACGTTTTGGACTAGCACGGATTCGGTGGAGTAGGTTCGAGCAGCATTGGATCTGTTTCTTTAATAACGTAGTTAATGAGGGCTGGTGTGGGGGAGTGTTTATTTAAATAGAGTTTTTTTTTCTGTTGTTTCTGTGTTTATTTTTTTCCAGTGTTAGTAATGGAGGTCTCTGACAGACGCCTCTCCATTACTAACATTCGGGCTTGGTGTCAGCCAGCGGTGGTTTTTGTCATCCAAGGCTGACACTAACCCCCTCCCACTATTACCCCAGTAGCCAACACACCAGGGGTACTGAGAAGAGCCGGGTTACCATCAGAAGTGGACCCTCATATTTGATGGTTTGCTCTGGGGCGGCTGAGGGATGGTATTTTTAGGATGGGAAGGCTCCTTTAACCATGGACCTCCCCATTCTGATATAAGGCTGCAGCTATCGGTTTAGCTTTGACTGGTTATGAAAAAGAGGGGGGGGGGAACCTCACGTCATTTTTTTATTTTTAAGCTTCTTTCTAGATTTTTCAATAAGAAATTGGTAAAAAGACAGCTTGAGGTCCCCCCCACCACTTTCCATCACCAGCCAAGTTAAAACCATCACATTAGAGAGTCTGTTTCTGATGGTAACCCAGCGAGTCCCAGTACCCCAGGTGTTGAGTACTGGCGACTGACATACTTCTCTCGATTACGATCACTGGGGCTTGGTGTCAGCCAGCAGTGTTTTTTGTCAACCAAAGCAAACACTAACTAATGGGGCTAGTGTTAGCCTTGAGTGACAAAAAAACCAAGCCTCTGTGATGCTAATCGAGAGAACTCTGTCAGACACCTCTGCTACTATAACAAGAAAAATAATAAAAAAAAAAAAACAACTGATACAGCAAAAATAACTTTATTTAAATAAACACTCCCCAACACCAGCCTTTTTTGACTATTTTATTAAAGAAATGGATCCAATCCTGGTCAGACATAGTCCAAAGTATCCAGCATATTCCAAAGGAGGAAACCTGTAGAAAAATATAAACGCTACAAAAAACATCAATACTAAACTCCATTCCCTGCACCCCTTGAAGGTCATGGCTGCCCCTAATCATCTTATGATCCTGGGGGGTACAGGCCACAGCACAATCTCCAGAGGGTTTACCATCCCTGCCCCTATCACCCTATAAACCACCTATAACTCTATAGCGCCCCCGTCTCCACCTCAAACCCCATAAACCTCCCACCGCTTATCACCCCATAGCTTTCCACCTCCACCTATCACTCTTAAACCCTCCACCTACCACCCCATAGCTCCTTACCTCCATCTGTCACTCCTTAACCAGCTCACCTCGAACCTTTAACCCCATAGCCCTCTCATCCCCAACTATAACCCCACAATCCCACTCCCACCTATCACCCCATAGCCTCTTTACCTCTACCTATCACTCCATAGCCCCCTGATCCCCACCTGTCACCTCATGCAAAGTTTATACAGAGGTTTTAATGGGTAGCTAGGTGCTGGAAAAGTAAGGATTCTAATATATTTGTGTCATAAATTTTACAGGGACAAATTGTGGCCAGAGGAAGCCATCATGGAAGTCTGGTATGGATGAAGAAGAAAAGGAAAGTGAATTACTACAGTCAAAAAAAACATCTCCTGTAAGTCACTTATATGTCAGGAAACTGGTATCTACCCCTATATGTTCACCCTATGGCCAGAATATTGGTAGTAGTAGTATAATTTGTTTATGTTCAGGAACAGTATAGCGGTACAATGGTAGCTTGACCATGATAGCATGGCTTACTGTGTTATCTGTACTTATCTGTAAAAAAAAACAGATAAAAACATGAGATAACATTCTGAGCCGCAATATCATGGTGCATTATCTGGCAGGACAATCTTTGTTACATCTGTATTATTCAGTCACTATGTGGTGGTGATATGTGGTCATGGTGTGGGGGTATTATTCAGTCACTATGTGGTGTTGGTATGAGGCCATGATGTTGTGGTATTATTTAGTCACTATGTGGTGGTATTATTCAGTCACTGTGTGGTGGTAATATGTGGTCATGGTGTTGTGGTATTATTCAGTCATTATGTTGTGATGATATGTGGTGATATTATTCAGTCACGGTGTGGTGGTGATATGTGATGGTATTATTTAGTCACTGTGTGGTGGTGATATGCGGTCATGATATTGTGGTATTATTTGGTCTTTATATAGCAGTATCATTGATAGTATTGCTCTTGGTATACTGTACAGTAACAGTATGGTGATAATATTTGCTGCTTGTATAGCGGTATTATGTGGTGACTGGATCACCATTATCCAGAGGCGTCATCTATAGAAAACTGTGTTTATAGCTATCTGTATGGGTGTTTCATACACAACATATTATTCTATATAAATACAATCTAAGAGACCCTACTAACTCCACTCTTGTGTGTCAGAATTGTGTTTTTTTCCCCATTCCACCTAGCTGGGGAGGGCATAGGCAGTGTGCGTTAGGTTAGGGCTGGTGATTATTTTTTTTTGGTGGGGAGCCATTGGCCTACTTGCCTAGGGCACCAAAATGCCTTGTCCCGGCCCTGTCACAGAGTGTCACTGTTTTCGGGTTAATGATGGTTCGGTTTCTCTTACAATGCTGTTGGAACACTTCCCTGTATTAAGACTTTTTTAAAGACTCTTTCTTTTTGAGGCACCAATGACTCATTTAGGAGCTTTACAACATTTTAAAGTAAAAAAAAAAAAAAATGGTGCATAGTTGGACCACATTAAGGGTCTAATCTGCCATGGCTAGTTGAAGCAAAGTGGAGGCACTCCGCAAAAAATAATTAATACAAGAACGTGAGTTATAAAGTGGGGAGAAAAAGAGTAAGCATATTCCATCAAGTGATCAAATAAGGCAAATTTCTGAATTGCTCTAAGAAAATCCCAAGAAAACTTCTTAAGAAAGAGACTTAGGGCGACATGTCCCAACACGCCAACGCCAGTTTTTTGGTCTATTTTGCGCCAAAACCACTTTTGACGCCATATTCTTGTTGTAAATGAACTGTCATACACCAAAACTAGGCGCATTATATGCCGGGTACGACACTTTGTAATGCGCCTAAATATGGTGCACTGTGCGCCCCCGTCGCGCAATACCAATAATATGCTATGTGCCACGAGTTGCGCAATGCGCCTTTTTCGGCGCATTACGTTTTCTATGCAAGGTATACCTGACGCCAGTTTTTAGAAAGTATCGGATTTTCAGGCGCACTTTACACTGATTTAATGCGCCTAAAACTGGCCTGGATATGCCACTCTTCGGACATGTCGCCCTTAAAGTTCTACCTTGAAGGAGAAAATTATTCACAATTTCTGAAAAAGCCATATTAAAATTGTCTCCAATATCAAGGTTTAGGGTGGCAATTTCAACAAAACACCTTACAAAAAATGAGGGGCCATGTATATTGAACAAAATAATTAGTTTTCTTTTATATAAACCCCATAGGATAACATAACAGCCATTTGGGTTGTGACAATAGGTTCCAAGAGCTAAAGTGGGCATGACCAAGAGATTAAAACTGCAAATTTTTGCTAAGGCAAATAGGATCATGGGGATTAGTAAAAGGGGCATAAATGCACATGATGAGAACATTATTCTCCCATTATACAAATCACTGGTCAGACCACACATGGAATATTGTGTACAGTTTTGGGCACCAGTACACAGGAAAGACGATGTAGAGCTTGAACAGGTTCAAAGGCGAGCAACAAAAATAATAAAAGGAGTGGATGGACTTCAATGCCCAGAAAGATTAGCAAGATTAGGGTTATTTAGTTTAGAGAAAACACGGCTTCGGGGGGGACATAATAAATGCAGTGAAAGACATAATTATTTGATGTAAGTTTGCCCACTGACAAAGACATGAACAGTCTAATAGTTTTAAGGGTAAGTTAATTTTAACATTGAGAGATAGAATATAAAAAATAAAATCCAGAAAATCACATTGTATTAAATTATATAAATGTATTTGCACTTTGCAATGAGAAATCAGTATTTGATCCCTCTGGCAAACAAGACTTAATACTTGATGGCAAAACGCTTGTTGGCAAGCACAGCACGTTTTTTGTAGTTGATGATGTTTGCGCACATGTCGGGAGGAATTTTGAGCCACTCCTCTGTGCAGATCATCTCAACCTCATTAAGATTTTGAGGCTGTTGCTTGGCAACTTGGAGCTTCAACTCCCTACATAAGTTTTCTACGAGATTAAGGTCTGGAGACTGGCTAGGCCACTCCATGACCTTAATGTACTTCTTTTCGAGCCACTCCTATTGTTGCCTTGGCTGTATGTTTTGGGTCATTGTCTTGCTGGAAGACCCAGCCCCGAACCATTTTTAATGTCCTGGTGGAGGGAAGGAGGTTGTCGCTCAGGATTATACGGTACATGGCTCCATCCATTCTCCCATTGATGCAGTGAAGTAGTCCTGTGCCCATAGCAGAGGCAACACCACCAAAACATAATGTTTTCACCTCCGTGCTTGACAGTGGGGACGGTGTTATTTGAGTCATAGGCAGCATTTCTCTTCCTCCAAACATGGTGAGCTGAGTTGATGCCAAACAGCTCAATTTTTGTCTCATCTAACCACAGCACTGTCTCCCAATCACTCACAGAATCATCCAGGTGTTCATTGGCAAACTTCTGAGGGGTCTGCACAAGTGCCTTCTTGAGCAGGGGGGCCTTACGGGCACTGCAGGATTTTAAACCCTTAGGCGTAATGTGTTTCCAATGGTTTTCTTGGTGACTGTGGTCCTTGAGATCATTAACAAGTTGTAGTTTTAGGCTGATCTCTAACCTTCCTCATGATCAAGGATACCCCATAAGGTGAGATTTTGCATGGTGCCCCAGATCAATGTCGATTGAGAGTCATTTTGTATTTCTTCCATTTTCTTACTATTGCACCAACATTTGTCTCCTTCTCACCCAGCGCTTTACTTATGGTTTTGTAGCCCAGTCCAGCTTTGTGCAGATATATGGTCTTGTCCCTTACATCCTTAGAAAGCTCTTTGGTCTTGCCCATGTTGTTAGAGCAGGGGTTCCCAAACTCTAGTCCTCACGCCCCACCAACAGGTCATGTTTTCTGGCTTTCCTTAGCAGTGCACAAGTGATTTAATTATGCTGCACAGGTATCTTAATTATTGTCAGTGCATTCTGTGGGATATCCTGTAAACATGACCTGTTGGTGGGGCGGGAGGACTGCAGTTTGGGAACCCCTGTTGTAGAGGTTAGAGTCTGTGGACAGGAGTCTTTTATAAAGGTGATTAACACAGCTGTCTTTAATGCAGGTTGATTAGAAGTATCTAACTGGTCTGTAGGAGCCAGAACTTTTACTGGTTGGTAGGGGATCAAATACTTATTTCTCTCAGCAAAATGCAAATAAATTTATATAACTTATACAATGTGATTTTCTTGATTTTATTTTTGATATTCTATCAATGTTAAAATTAACCTACCCTTAAAATTATAGACTGTTCATGTCTTTGTCAGTGAGTAAACTTACACAATCAGAAAGGGATCAAATAATTATTTCCTTCACTGTATGTATAAATATAATAAATGTCAGTATAGAGATCTCTCCCAAGATCTATTCATACTCAGGACTGTATTTGGAACAAGGAGGTATCCTCTACGCCAAGCAGAAAGAAAGTTTTTACATAGGCGTAGAAAGGGGTTCTTTACTGTAAGAGCAGTGAGACTGTGGAACTCTCTGCCAGAGGAACTTGTCATGATGAATTCCATAACTGAGTTCAAAACAGGTCTGAATGCATTTCTAGTGTGTAATAAAAGTTATAGTGACTAGGTTTTTGGAGAAGGGTCATTAGATCCAAGGATATATTCCGATTGCCAGATTGGAGACAGGAAGGAATTTTTTTTTCTTAAAATGAGGACAATTGGCTTCTACCTCTTGTGGGGGTTTGCCTTCCTATGGATCAACACTTCAGCACAATAGGCTGAACTGGATGGATGTCTGTTTTTTTTCAGCCTTACAAACTATGTAACTGAAGCCTTTTTCCTTTCCGAAATAGTTAAAAAGATAGTGGGATACATCTGCCTGGCAAAGGAAAAAAATGCCATCATGATTGAAATGAGTTTTCTGTATAAATACAATACCAGCACCAAACGTTTTGAAGTCAGTAAGCAAGAGATGGCGTTAAAGCAAATGTTAAAAACCCAAAACATTCAAGCAGACTAATTTAACCTTAAGGTTTCATAAGAACCAACAAAAAGAAAAAAAAATATCCCAATTAAACATAACCTTTAATAATTACTCAATAAAAGGACTGACTTACCCAATATAGACACACCACAAACATAGATACACATCAATTTCACTCCGGGGTGCTGTCCAGTTCCAGAGATGAGATGGTGCAAGCAAAAATGAGGTGAAGGGGGTGGAAGCACACTACTCATTTTTCCCTCACCCTCTGACTCTGATAAGTCCCTTGGTGGGATTTGCATCCTGAAAAGAAAGGTCCCACTAAAGCTTGCACTTATCGAACCCTCTAAATGCCCTACTATAATAATAATGACTTTAACTTTGTACTTTAGCCATATTAATATCCTGCTCCAATAATACCCAGACATGTCTCGTTCAAAAGAACTCCTCAGTAGGCAAATTAGCAAATGGCACAAACGAATCCCATAGTGTAACAGGACAAAGTATAGGGAATTAGGCTAATGAGCCCTCAGGTGTGTAAGACCCAGTATAATATCCCCAGAACAACTTAGGGCTTGTTCACACGACGTTTTGGAGATCCGCTTTTGGATCCGTTTTGTGCAAGCAAAGCGGATCCGAAAAGTGGATCCAAAAATGTTCAGTGTGATTTACATTGTTGTCAATGACCAAAGCACATCGCCGTTCCCACGAGAGATCGCCAATGCGCTTTTGAGAGCTCTCCTGCACTGTGCTTTTCAGATCCGCTTTAAGAATTGCGTTCTACGCAAGTGAAAGCCCATAGGAAATAATGGAGTGCGCTTTTGGCACCTGGGCATTGGATACTGAAAGCGCATCCGAAAAACGCAGTGGGTTAAAATTTTAATGTCTGTGTATAATGTAATATATATATTACATTATTATATTAGTAATCAATTAACAATTAGTAATGTATAAATAATAAGTGTTATTACTTATTAATAATTAGTCATTATTAATTAATATTAATTAATAATTATTGATTATTAATAGTCATAATAATCATTAATAATTATTAATGATTAATAATTAAGTAATTCATAATTATTTATAATTAATTATTAATGCTTAATTATTAATAATTAATAGCTATTAATTATCAATTAATTATTAATAATTACTTATTAATAGGGATAGGGGTAGGGTTATATCATTAAAAGAAAATTAATAATTATCAAAAGGGTGTATTTGGTCATGGAATAGATTAAATTAATAGATAATAGGGTTAAAAGTAAAGGCTTTGAAAAACTGATCCGCAAAAAGCATCCAAAAAAGAATCAGCTGTTGCGTTTTCTGGATCCGCTTTTTGGATGCAGTTTGGATGCAGTTTTCTCTAGTCAAAAACGGATCCGTAAAACGCATCAAAAAAAGATCCAAAATGTCGTGTGAACAATCCCTTAGTATCAAGCCGTCTTATAAAGAACATATGCTCCACCTCTAATTGCCTTAGGGCTTGTTCACACGACGCTTTTGTGATCCGTTTTACAGATCCGTTTTGCGGATCCGTAAAACGGATCTAACAATTGTCAGTGTGATTAACATTGCGTTCAATGGCAAAAGCACATTGCTGTTCTCACGGGAGATCGTCGATGCGCTTTTGAGAGCTCTCCTGCACTGCGCTGTTTGGATCCGCTTTAAGAATTGACATGTCAATTCTTCTTGCGTTCTACGCAAGTAAAAGCCCATAGGGAATAATGGAGTCCGCTTTTGGCACCTGTCCAAAAGCGCTCCACACTGTGGGTACGTATTGCCGGCTGAAAGTGCATCCGAAAAGCGCAGTGCACAGCTGATGGATTGGAGGTGTTCGTGGCTGCAGGGTGGTGGATGATGAGAGCCGTGCTGGAAGTGTTGCTACTCCCGGGCTCGGCTGCGCCAAGCGCTGTGTGCTGCCCCCGGGCTCGGCTCCGCCGAGCACTCTGTGGGTCAGGAGGATGAATGGGCGCAGGAGGATGAATGGGCGCAGGAGGATGGAGAGAGAGAGAGAGAGAAAGAGATTTTCTCCCCCCCCCTTCTCAAAACATATCCGTAAAATGCTAGTCTAAAAGTATACAATACGTATCCAAATAAAGTATCAACAGTTGCGTTTTTCGGATCCACTTTCCGGATGCGCTTTTCACTCCTCAAAAAACGGATCCGTAAAAAGGATCCAAAACGTCGTGTGAACAAGCCTTTATTCATTGTACCAGGCAGCCCAGGTTAATTCCCCAATGGAATCATGTGATGCATACATAAACAACAAACTGTCACCTTAATCAGAAGCCATGTGTATACCCTGGCGTCTCTCAAAATCAACTGCGGTTGTGCCATTGTTCACTTCCAGTATCTCATTGGAGTGATCGTGCAATGTGTACGTCCCGACGTCTATCAAAATTTAACTGTGACTGCGCCATCGTTCACTCTCGGCATCTCATTGGAGTGACTGCACCTGTGTATCCAACTCTTTATTAGAGGCTTACTGCGACCGCGCATTAACCCTAACAAAGGCGCCATTCACTTATACTCTCAGTAAAATGCGACCGCGTCAGAGTTACTCCGCCTGCACACAAAAATCTACCCTAGCTTCTGATAAAGGCCTCGTTCACACGGCTTATTTTGCCGCGGATTGGCGCTGTACTGTGCGCCGGATTTGCGCTGCAGTACGGCGCCAATACGTCTGAGTCATTACGGTAATCCACTGCTCTCATAGAGAACAGTGGATTCAGTCGCTCCTCCCCGCTCGGCGAATCCGCCGCGGGGGGAGAAAGTGACATGAACATTATTTACGGCGCGTACGCGCCGTAAACAATGCATTGTCTATGGGGCCGGAAGCGGCGCTCCAGACCCACCCCGGTCCCGCCCCTTATTCATGGCGGATTTGTGAGCGCACAAATCCGTCGGGAATAAGCAGTGTGAACGGCCTTAGGTGACAGTTTGTTGTTTATGTATGCATCACATGGTTCCATTGGGGAATTAACCTGGGCTGTCTGGTACCATGAATAAGGCAATTAGAGGTGGAGCATATGTGCTTTATAAGACGGCTTGATATCATGTTGTTCTGGGGGTACTACACTGGGTCTTACACACTGGGGGGCTTACTAGCCTAATTCCCTATACTTTGTCCTGTTATGCTACGGAATTCATTTGTGCCATCTGTTATTTGCTCACTGAGAAGTTCTTTTGAACGAAACGTGTCTGGTTATTATTGGAGCAGGATATTAATATGGCTAAAGTACAAATTTAGATTCATTTTTATTTCATTAGGGCATTTAGAGTGTTTGATAGGTGCAAACTTTAGTGGGACTTATAAGCGTCAGAGGGTGAGGGAGAGAGGAGTAGTGTGCGTCCAACCCCTTCCCCTCATTTTTTGCTTGCAGCATCTCATCTTTGGAACACGACAGCACCCCAGAGTGAAATTGATGTGTATCTCTGTTTGTGGTGTGTCCATATTGGGTAAGTCAGTCCTTTTATTGAGTAATAATTAAAGGTTATGTTTTATTGGGATATATTTTTTTCTTTTTGTTGATTTTGGATATTTCCCTTTGATTAAAGAGAACCTTTGTTAGATTAACTCTCTCTCCACCTGGTTCTTATGATAGGCAGAAAAAAGACTTAAAGGGAACCTGACACATAGTTTATGTCCTCCCTTGCCGAGGACAGCAAAAGCTAGTATCAGACATGCTGTTTCCAGCACTGTGTCCCTTATTCTGTAAGATGCTATATTTTTTGAGTATTTAATGCTCAAATCTGCAGTTTTCAACCAGAAAAGTCATTTTTTCATACCATGCCCATCTGATGCTAGCCCCGCCCACCTCTTCTGATAAACCTATTACTTTGAATAGGTCGAAACATGTGAATAACTGTCAGTGGGTGGGGCTAGCCTTTGGTGGGCGGGGCTAAAACCTGCTCATGAATAAGATTTGAGCATTAGATGCTCTAAAACTACAGCATCTTACAGAATAAGGGACACAGCGCTGGAAACAGCGTGTCTGACACTAGCTTGTGCTGTCCTCAGCAAGTGGGCAGAATCTATGTGACAGGTTCCCTTTAAGTCTTTTTTCTGTCTTTCATAAGAACCAGGTGGAGAGAGAGTGAATCTTACAAAGACTCCGTAATTGCCTAGATCCTTCACATAGAGCTCTGACTGGGAGATGAGCATAAAGGAGCTCAGATAGCCTTTATTACACTGACACAGCCAGCACAAAAAGCTGTTTCACTTTCATTTTACATAGCTCAGAGGGGAGTGAGCCCAGAGTGCAGGCAACCAATCACAGCACAGGGGGCATGTTCCGACCAGGGGGCGTGCCCCAACCCGGCTGAACTAAATATCAAGCAGCCAACCACAGCATAGGTGGCGTGGCCCGACCTCAGGCTGATTTAGCTCTAGACACACAGAAATTAGCTCATATCTGCTATACTAAATGATTTAGGTAATGCAAACCAATTGCAAAATTGCTTACTTTTACTGTCCCCATCATTACAGATATGATCTTTGTAGCGAGAAAAACCCTTTAAGTACCGTTTACATGTTGTTATGCATGCCATCTTTGGTACTCTCTTTTGGGCCGTTTTCTCTTTTTACAAAATGTACACGCATTCTGTCTACCATACTTTTGTTTCCTACACAGAGAGTGTATATTGCTGGGAAATAGAGCAGGCATAGTCCAAAAGAGACGTTTCCTCTGTTCATTTCTATAGGCTCATCACAGCTCTAGCACGTTATCTGTTGGGGTATCTCCTTTCACAGTATCCCAATGAATGCCACCTACAGAATGTATAACACTGAACCAATCTTTACTCATGCTATTCACTTTCCTTGATAATGTTAGATAGAAAAAAAGAGGCTGAGGTAGTGGAGCAACACATGGATCAGACTGCACAGCCTAACTGTAAAGATCAGCAATTTTACATTATGCTACAATACTTTAGTAGTGCAATATATTGTACAAGCAAATGCACTCCCTAATCGGCATATACCCTAGGGTGACTAAAAACATTAAAAGGTTTTATCAAGGTAATTTTTAATTATACTGTTACACTGCACTGTTAAAATAAAAGACAATAATCATATTTTGCCACTCACTGCTGTTTAAGCCTTGACGCTGTGGTTGTTTCTCCCTGGCCTCTGTTGACAAGCAGCTCTTCAGTCCACTCGAGACCACTGCAGCCAATTAGTGGCTGCAGTGGGCACATGCCATTGCCTAGACATTACTGATAAAAAAGTGAAGGGATGTTATGACATATGACGACCGTAGTTACTGATTGGCTGCAGCAGTCACACATGCCATTTTGAGGCTGTGAATCTGCTAAGGTTTGTTGCTCAATTTTCCCATGGACATTATCATATCAGGAATTTTAAACTGTGGAGGCCCAATGTAGAAGAATATAATTGTGATACCTCACCCTCTACCCCCATGTACTACTAAGTATTACTGAGTGTTATAAAAGTTGTATTCCTGTTTCAGGGGACAATACTACAGTAATGATATTCTTGTATATAGGAGGCCGTTTTATAGTAGTTGTCGAAGCCAGGTGTCACTGACTCCGAATCTGACCAGTAAATACTTCATTTGAGACTGTAAATACATTTTAAGATCAAATGAACTGTAAAAAGTAGAAATGCTGCAAAGTGGGAGGGTGAGATGTGCACTGCACAGTCATTTTTTATTTTAACATTCATTTTTATATGTTTTTATTTGGCAACTTAAAATTGTATTTGGCTCCTAACTTTTTAAACTTAGGAGTCAATGGCTCCTTAGAAATATTTTAAGTCTAGAGCACTGTAAATGCATTGTATAATTAGTTAAATGGGTTTTCTCGCCACAAATATATCTGTAATGATGAGGACAGTAAAAAAAAGCAAATAATTATTGTCTTCCTCTCTCACCCCCCTGAGTTGTGTGAGGTTGCCTGAGCTCCTCTCTGCTTCTCCCCCAGTGATAGTTCTCTGTGCAGGTGCTGGCTGTCTGTGTTCTCATGGTCTTCCTCTCACTCCCCCCCTGAGCTGTGTAAAAAAAGGCTGCCTGAGCTTGTCTCTGCTTCTCTCCAAATTATAGCTCTATGTGAAGTATCTGGGCAATTAGTCTCTTTATCTGCCAGATTCACTCACCCATATAACACAATCTTTATACACTCTGCTGCCCCCACCTATATCACACAGCCTTGTACACTCTGCTTGCAGTTTGCATTTCTCACATTTGTTTAATCATTTCAGGCTGTACTTGAACTGTTTACACCAATACAGGTGTTCTGGTTACAAGGATTGCTTTGTGGAGCCTGAGAGGGAGGTGACAGGTATCCAGGCATGAGAAGTGACCATTGCAGAGCTGTGACATCCACTCTCTCTCACTGCCCACACAGAATGAGGCCTGGGGAGGGAGCAGGAACAGGGAGGGGCTGTGATGATGTCACCAGTCTATAGTGAGGAAAGACACGCCTACTGGGAGGAGAGCCCCACCCCTGGATTTGAAACTCTAAGACGGAGAAACAGATCAGATGCCTGCGAAAGCCTGCAGTGAGAACACCCCTTTCATAAATTAAGGGAGCCAGTGTCAGACTGTGGGGCCTAGAGCCCACAGGGAAGTTGATCTTGGTGGCCCCACCCTACAGCTACTGTACATGAAAATATTACCGGCTTCTCGGACATAAATGTGTCCATTTTACCACATAATAGTGTGTGAAAAACAGAACTGTAAAGTGTAGTATGCAATACTAAGTGAGTCACATGTCTGTCTGTCTTGCACGTCTGTCTATCTCACATGTTTGTCTCACACATTTGTCACAGTCTAACATATCGTAGACACATGGCTAAGTAGCTCCATCCATATCCCCTCATCACCCACCTCCAACCCACATACAATATCCCCCACCACGTTTCCCTTGGTCACGCACCTCGCCATCTTCTAAAATAAACACCACTATAAACACCAGCAAGAAAGTAAAAGTGTAACTCCCAATCACAGGGTCAGGTGTGCATTCACTTTTACAATCAGGGACAAGTGTTCGCTGCCACTATGATAGGGCCGATATAACCTACAACACCGCCATATGAAGACCACATAGTGGTCCGACACCAGCTCGGGTCACATCACATTACAGTGAATACAGCACCGATCCAATATAGAAGCAAAATAACCCCTGACATCAGGGACTCACAGGAGACGTCATCTCTGATGAGTCGTTCTCTTCTCTCATGAGTCGTTCTTTTTCCCTTCTCTTCTCCATCCGTTCCACACTGCCATGATGACTTGTGCTGACCACCACTCATCCCTGCATAACTTATACACACACATCTTAAAATCCTCACTTTTGCAGCACCTCTTTACCTATTCCCACCTCTATACAAACTTCTCAGTGGTGGGGGAGCCGGTACAAGCCATAGCTTAGAGGTACAGTCTCCTAAGGGGTTGGAGGGTGGGGAGAGGACTCGTCCCCTGGAGATTATGCTTCAGCTATGGGCTTCTCCCCTCAGAATCATATTACCAGGTAGGTAGTCAAGACCTTAGGTGGGTAGGTAAATGGGCAAGGCCCCAGGTAGCTAGATCGGTCCTATTTAGGTAGGAAGACCCCCGCTGGATAAGTTGGTAAGCCGGCACCAGGTAGGTTGGTTGGTAGGCCCAAGTAAGGCAGATAAGTAGGCCATGGGTGGGTAGGTAAGTAGGCTCCAGTTAGGTTGGTGGGCCCCAGTTAGGTAAGCTGTAGGCAGGTGTTGGCGAGTCCCAGTTAGTTAAGCTGTAGATAGGTAGTGGCCCCCAGTTAGCTAAGCTTAGGTAGTTAAGCAACAGAGGAAAGATAGTGGTGGAAGGTATGTCCCAGTATTATGTTGAAAATAGTGGGGAAAAATTCCCAGGGATGTCGAGGGGCCCGACCCAGGGGAATCCCGGCCTTTCCAAAACGCGAATGACAGCAAGGAATGCACAGTGGGGCCACCAAGGAAACCCGGCCCTTTGGTGGGGTAAAAGACAGCAGTTTTGATAGTAACCTGGTTACTTATGTTTGTTATTTTATTTAAAATTTTATTGGGCTGTTTTTTCTAAACGGCTGTAGGTGGGTGGGAGCCATTCACCCCTCCGGTCAGGCTTTAACCGGGTATCCAGGCTTTAAAGCCGTGCAGGAAGGCCCGGGTGGGGGGGAGTAAAATGATGAAAAAAAGGTGTTTGGAACACTTTTCCCAGAGGGTGTGAGCAGGAAGAGGAGTCTGCTACTGCCCCCTGAACTAGACCGTGAGTCTTTAAAAAAAGACTTACCAGCCACCGGGGAGTCCCTTTTTGGTTTTCCTTTTGTGTGGATTAACTTTGTTTTGTGCGTTTTATATGGTAAAAGAAAAGCCTGCTGCAATAGACTTTGTTATTCCTGCTGTTTTTTTTGCCGGGGTGAAAAAAAAATCCTGTATTTTTTTGCAACCCCCCTGCTTGTCCCTGCCTCTGTGACCCAAATCCTCTTTTTATGTGGAGGTTGCTTTGGCACTGGTTGTAAGGGTAATGGCAGTTTAGTTTTTTTGAACGTATGCCCGGGGTGAAGGCCGTACTTTCCTGCCAAAAAACCGGTCCATGAAAATGGGAAAAATTGTGAAAAGCCTGGTGCGGGCCCAATGCCAACCAGCAAAAAACAAACCGTCTGTTGCTGGAACAGATTGCAGCGTCAGAGACTAGGTTTCTGCCAGGGGAGGAAGACGTTTGGGGGTGGGCACAGAAAAAAAGGCAGTACAGTGTCCCTTGCAAAAGATGACCCTGTGATGACGGGGGCTACCTGGCGGTGTTTGAAAGGTGGCAAAAAAGAAGAAACCCCCCTGTCCCGTTTGGTCGGAAGTTCTGGCGCCCTATTTGTGGGGAACCGCAGAAGGGGCCTACTTTGACTGTTACAGAGAACCCAAAGGACTATGACCTCCTTAAGGCTGGTTTGACCCGATGGGAGCACCTAAAAGGCGGGCTCACAGAGTCCATGATTGGCGGTTTGAGAGTTAAGCGCCGCCCCCGTTTTCCCAAAAACTATACCCCTTGTGGCAAGTGGGAAACCCCTAAGGTGCTGAGTCCATCGCCATTTAGCCCGGACGTCGGACCTTGGGTGGATTTCCCTGGAGGTCCCAACAAAACGGGACATTTTGCAGCGACTGTCCTCGCGTAGGGCCTTGGGTGTGGTGCCCCCTCCCGCCTCCCCATGTTTGCCCACCCTGCCTGTTGCGTGCCCGGCTGCCCCAGGCCCCCGGGAATGCCTGTCCGGAGGGAAATGGGGGTCAGTTGTTGGCCCTGTTGGACCTTTAGTTACCCTCTTGCGAGCTGCCATTCCCATAAAGGGTAACCCCCGGAGAAAGGGTGGGTGGGGGGTCGCATTAGGGGGACATAAGCACTACCCATAGCTCAGTGACTATCGGACTGGTTCGGGATCTAAAAACCCAGGAGGTGTCATCATAAAAGTTTGCTAATCCCCTAATTCTGGGAAGGGACTTCCTTGTTCGGGGAACTTTGGTCAAACCCCCAAGGTGTGCTATGAGGGCTGTCAGCCCCCAAAACCCCTAGTCAGTTCCATAGCGGGGTTGTACAATTGTGCGGTGGGGTGACCCTGAGGTTTTCTGATAACTTTCCGTTAGCTGTATTGACAGGAGGCGAGGAAGGTTATCCGCCTTGAGCAAAATGTAAAGGACCCGGAGGTTCACGTGGATTTGGGGGCTGCTCGTTGAGGGTCCTCACCCTAAAAAAAATGATGGGAAAAGGTAAGGTACTAAAGAGGTTTCCCCAGAGCCGGCGCTGAGAAAAGGTTTTGCATTTCACTGTAAACAATGATTTGCGTATGGGTTGTAAAGGTACGAGGTGAAATTGGGGAACAGCTGTTGGTGCCCGTACCCTATAGAAGGATGGTACTTGATATGGCTCACAATCATGTGTTAGGGGGGCACTTGAGGGCAGAGAAAACGCAAGCGGGTATTGAAACGGTTTTATTGGCCGGGTTCATCAAAGAGATTGAAAAATTTTTGTAAATCCTGCCCAGTGCCAATTAATCTACTATGTCCCCTTTAGGGGTCCTTTAGTTCCCTTATCTGCTAAGATGTAAAGTCAAACAGGAGCTGAAAAAGAGAAGACACACAGCCAGAGCAAAAGCTGCATAAGGGGCCTGTGGACATTTACGAAATAAAAAAACTATAACTTTTGGATTTTTAATAAAAAGCAACATCTATTTACACGCGCTTGAAAGTTCTTCTGTTTCTGTCATTTTATAAAAACAGGTATCTAATCACACACCAAATAGTTTATTCTGTATACAAAAGAAAAAATTTGCTACCCGGTGCCTTAAAAAATTCTGCAGCCAGTCTCATCAGATAAGAAGCTCTCTCTGCGCAAGCCCATCCAGCTCTTGTCGGCCCTATCTATAGAAAACTTTGAAGTAAACCCAAAGGGATGTAAGGAAGGTGTAGCTCTTCAGACTGCAAATTTTTGTAATCAATATATTTGAAAATTGGGTTAAAAAAACCCTTTGGAGGGTCTCACGTCAACATTACATTGTGGGAAAACCCCCTTTAAAAAAACCTTTAAAGGGGGTGTTTAGAAAAAGGGGGTAGAAAAGGAGGGAGGGACTGGGGGTTGTTGTGCCTACCTGTTGTTCTCCCTTCGAAGGTTCCCCCCTCCACTGGTTTTCCCCATTTTAATTGAATATGGGGACACCCTAGGGGTATCCTGGACATTGCCAAAGGGGGGCCTGGGAAAATGAGGCTACCCCCCACAAAAGCATAATGAAAACAGTGGCCCCGATGCAGGAGGCATAGCCTGTACTGCTATTGTAAAGGGCACCTGCGAAGGGGCGGGTCAGAGCCGGTGTACAATAGGGCCCTAGAATTAGAAATTTAACCTGGTGATCGTGGCTGGTCCCGGTTCCCACCCTCGAGGGGGCAAGGGTTTCTGGTTAAATGGCAGGGTCCGTATGAAGTGGTAGAGTTGGAGAGGTGAATTATAAAATACATCAGCCGTGGAAAAGAAAAAACCCTTTTCCAAATTACCCGGGAAACTGAAAAGCTTGGGAGACAGGGGCCCCGTAGTGACCCCCCGGTGCCAGGAAGCACCCTCAGTACGGGGAAAGGGTTTTCAAGGGGGACCCGTCTAAACATCAAAGACAGGAAGCGGGGGGTTATTACAAAGTAATAGGGACTTTCACCGCCTTCCCGGCCCACTGATGTGGGTGCAGCTTTAAATAGTTCGGGCCCCGGGGTGAAAATTCAGTTTTAAACCTACCGATTCCCGGAAGCTGGAGACCCCAAACGGTCTCTGAGGAAAATAAGGGCATGTTGGCCTTGGGTCATTGAGGAGTCCAAAAGGGGGGGTGGTCTAGCCCATTGTGTGGTGCCTAAGCCCAAAGGGGGCTTGGGGTTCTGTAAGATTTCGCCCATCAAAGAGGGTTTTAAGGGGATTCCTATGATGCCCCCGGGGGGCAAATTTAAATTGAAAGTGGGGTTCACCAGGACATAACAACACTGAACCTCACTAAAGGTTACTGGCAGATTCCCCTGTCAGAAGAGGCCAGGGAAAAAACTGCCTTCTCCACCCCAGATGGGCTGTTCCACTACACCAGGATGCCTTTCGGGTTACAAGGGGCCCCAGCTACGTTTCAGAGGGCAATGGACAAGGTTCTAAAACCCCATACCAGGTACGCATCTGCCTACCGGGATGATATTGTGATTTTCAGTACTGACTGGGAATCCCATCTAAGTAAGGTACAGGCAGTTCTCGACTCACTCAGGAAAGCAGGGTTTACAGCTAATCCTGAGAAATGCGCCATTGGGTTAGAGGAAGCGCGATATTTGGGGTATATTGTGGGTAGGGGCACAATAAGACCCCAAATAAACAAAGTAGAGGCAATTCAGAGGTGGCCACAACCTCTTACAAAAAAGCCGGTGAGAGCATTCCTCGGGATTGCCGGTTACTACCGCAGGTTCGTGCCAAACTTCGCCTCTATTGCAGCCCCACTGATAGATCTGAACAAAGGGAGGAAGGCAGTATTGGTTCGGTGGTCTGAGAAGGCCGAAAATTAATTTCAAGCCCTGAAAAAAGCCCTTTGTAGTAAGCTGGTGTTGGTGGCTCCGGACATCTCCACAGAATTTATTGTCCAGACAGACGCCTCAGAGGTGGGGTTGGGTGCAGTCATGTCATAGGAGGTGAAGGGGAGGAGCACCCTATTACATATTTGAGTAGGAAGCTTACATCCTGTGAAAGAAACTATTCAATCGTAGAAAGGGAGTGTCTGGCGATAAAGTGGGCTTTGCAGTCTCTACGGTATTATCTTGTGGGTAGAAAATTCAGATTGGTGACAGATCATGCCCCATTACAGTGGATGTACCGAAATAAAGGCAATAATGCCAGAGTGACAAGATGGTTCCTGGCACTGCAAGATTTTAAATTTGTGGTAGAACACAGGGCTGGGAAACATCATATAAATGCTGATACCTTGTCAAGGCTTCACTGTCTGGTGGGTTCAAGTGCCCAGTCCCCTGGCATTGGGCAGAGGGCGGGAGGGTGTAAGCAAGCAGCAGGAAAGATAGTGGATGGAAGGTATGTCCCTAATATTATGCTGCAAATAGTAGGGAAGTTCCAGGGATGACCGGGAGGCCGATCCAGTGGGACATCCCGGCCTTTCCAAAACAGCAGAATGGCAGCAAGAGAACTGCACTAGTGGGGCAACCAAGGAACCGGACCTTGGTAGGGGAAAAGACAGCAGTATAGATAAGTAACCATAGGTTACTTTTGTTTGTGTATTTAAGTATAGCTGCTGTGCAGCTTTATTGGGCTGTCTTTTTTCTGAACGGCTGTAGCTTGGGTGGGAGGCCCTCCGGTCCAGGCATTACCGGTATCCCCAGGCCTTTAAAGCTTTAAAGAGAACCTGTCACACAGATTATGCCCCCTTTGCTGTGGGCAGCACAAGCTAGTGTCAGACCTGCTGTTTCCAGCGTTGTGTCCTTTATTCTGTAAGATGCTGTAGTTTTCGTGTATTTAATGCTCAAATTTGCAGGTTTCAGCCAGAAGAGTCATTCGAAGAGTCCTTCAGAAAGTCAGTTTTTTTCAAACCCCGCCCTTCAGAGGCTAGCCCCGCCCACCTCAACTGACAAACCTATTACTTTGAATAGGTAGAAACATGAGAATTACTGTCAGTGGGTGGAGCTATCCTTTGGTGGGTGGATCTAACACCTGCTCATGAATAAGATTTAAGGGGTAAATGATCTAAAACTGCTGCATCTTACAGAATAAGGGACACAGCGCTGGGAACAGCAGGTCTGTCACTAGCTTGTGCTGCCCTCAGCAAGGGGGGCACAACCTATGTGACAGATTCCCTTTAAAGCCTGTGCAGGAAGAGACCAGGTGGGAGAGTCAACCTGATGCTAAAGAGTGTTTAGAAGCTCCAGAGGGTGCTGAGCAGGAGAGAGGAGTCTGCTACTGACCCCTGAACCAGACCAGCGAGTCTTCTACAAAGAGATTTCACCAGCCACACGGTGGAGTACCTGTTTGGTTTTCTTTTGATGCTGGACTTAACCTTTGTTTTGCTGCGTGTTATATGGCTGAAGTAAGCCTGCTGCAATAGACGTTGTTATTCCTGCTGTTTGTTTTGCCGGTGAAAAATAAAACCCTGTATTTTTGTTGCAACCTACCTGCTTGTGCCTGCCTCTATGACCGCTAATCCTCACAGTAGTTAGAGTCCCAGTTACGTAGGCTGCAGGTAGTTAGGGCCCCCTTTCGGTAAACTGCAGGTAGTTAGAGCCCTCTTTAAATAGGCTGCAGGTAGTGAGGGCCCCCTTTAGATAGTATAAAGGTAGTTGTGGCCCCCTTTAGGTAGTATGCAAGTAGTTAGGGCTCCCTTTAAGTAGTATGCCGGCAGTTAGAGCCTCCTTCAGGTAGTCTGTGGGCAGTTAGGGCCTCCTTTAGGTAGTCTGCGGGCAGTTAGGGCCTCCTTTAGGTAGTCTGCGGGCAGTTAGGGCCTCCTTTAGGCAGTCTGCGGGCAGTTAGGGTCTCCTTTAGGTAGTCTGTTGGCAGTTAGGGTCTCCTTTAGGTAGTCTGTTGGCAGTTAGGGTCTCCTTTAGGTAGTCTGTGGGCAGTTAGGGCCATATTTATCAAAATTATTATTTTTTTTTTAACTCACCTTTCTCCCGCTCCTGGACGCGACGTGCTGCCCGCCGGCTTCTAGTAAGGCCCGGCATAGGTGGCGTGATGATGTGACGTCATCACTAGTGTTGATCGAACCGTTCGAGAAAAGTTAAATTCGAGTCGAACATCTCGATTTTCTCTAACCGGACTGAACATTTTGCTGTTCGTTCGAGTTCGGCATGCCATTAAAATAGTTTTCAGCGCCTTTCTGCACTTTTGGCGGCCATCCAATCAGTGCAGAGCACAGAGAAGTGTCAAAAACATAATCGCTGAGTTGTAGGACTCTCCTTGGCTGCTAAAATCGCATGACCATATTACATATATTTCACTGTATTGGGTTCATTTTCAGCTCACTATCTGTACTGTACAGACTGCTCTCTGTCTACTTGCTTGCAAGCAAGCACAATATTTGTTTATTAGACAGGATAAGCTGCTATTTAGATTAGTTAGGTAGTTAGTTAGGGGGGTGTACAGCAAGCTTAATGAATCAAGATAGCATTTTCCTCTTCATAGGAAGCAATAGTTAATGAGTTTGGTATTCCTGACTGCATCTTTCCCACACCCAGAAGCTGTTATTTGGCGACATTTGCAGGCTCATGTAACACCTAACTCTCATATACATGGATATATACAGTGGTGGCCAAAAGTATTGGCACCCCTGCAATTCTGTCAGATAATACTCAGTTTCTTCCTGAAATTGTTTGATATTATTATCTTCATTTAATTTGTCTTCAATGGAAAACCACAAAAAGAATTTTCATAAAGCCAAATTGGATATAATTCCACACCAAATATAACAATGTGGTGGACAAAAGTATTGGCACTGTTTGAAAAATCATGTGATGCTTCTCTAATTTGTGTAATTAACAGCACCTGTAACTTACCTGTGGCACCTAACAGGTGTTGGCAATAACTAAATCACACTTGCAGTGCAGCCAGTTGACATGGATTAAAGGGGTGTTATCGTTCATTAAATGGTCTTCAGAATAAGGGGACAGTGAAAACAAGCAACTTTGCAATTGGATGTCATTAGCAAAGCTGCCTTGTTCTCACAGTGTCCCTTATCTTATGTTTTTATTTACACTGATATCCAGTGTGGGTCTAATCTCTCCTGATTCCTCCTCCTTGCATTTCACTAGCTGAGAGCTGATTTACATTCTGTACAGCCCCTGGGTCTATTCACGGAGCTGTGGCTCTGACTCAAAGTTAGGGGCCGTAGCATTTTTCTGTCTCCACACCTAGCAGAAACAAACTGCAGCAGATTGTACAATGAGAAAACATGACAGTTTTGACCCTGTGCCGAACTCTCCTGCATACATGCAGATCTGTGCTGTTCTTAGAAAGCTGTAATACATCTCCAGCTGTGAGAGGAGATCAGTGCTCAGATTAGATTGAATGCAGCCTGTGGTATGTATACAGCTCTTATAAAATAAGACTGATAGGGAGAGACACAGTGACATGTGGACTCAGAGGGGAGAGGGGAGTCTCAGGCCAGCAGTGAAGGGGGGGATGATGTCATCCAGCTGGGAGGGGAAGAAACGCCCCTGCATTCACAGAGCTGGGAAGCTAAGAGAAGTGTGAATGAGCCGAAGTAAGGAAGCGATACATCCCCTTTAAAGTTGACTCAACCTGTGTCCTTGTGTGTACCACATTGAGCATGGAGAAAAGAAAGAAGACCAAAGAACTGAGGACTTGAGAATCCAAATTGTGAGGAAGCATGAGCAATCTCAAGGCTACAAGTCCATCTCCAAAGACCTGAATGTTCCTGTGTCCACCGTGCGCAGTGTCATCAAGAAGTTTAAAGCCCATGGCACTGTGGCTAACCTGCCTAGATGTGGACGGAAAAGAAAAATTTACGAGAGATTTCAATGCAAGATTGTGCGGATGGTGGATAAAGAACCTCGACTAACATCCAAACAAGTTCAAGCTGCTCTGCAGTCCAAGGGTACAACAGTGTCAACCCGTACTATCCGTCGGTGTCCGAATGAAAAGAGACTGTATAGTAGGATACCCAGGAAGACCCCACTTCTTACCCAGAGACATAAAAAAGCCAGGCTGGAGTTGCCAAAACTTACCTGAGAAAGCCTAAAACGTTTTTGAAGAATGTTCTCTGGTCAGATGAGACAAAAGTAGAGCTTTTTGGGAAAAGGCATCAACATAAAGTTTACAGGAAAAAAAAAGAGGCATTCAAAGAAAAGAACACGGTCCCTACAGTCAAACATGGCGGAGGTTCCCTGATGTTTTGGGTTTGCTTTGCTGCCTCTGGCACTGGACTGCTTGACCGTGTGCATGGCATTAAGAAGTCTGAAGACTACCAACAAATTTTGCAGCATAATGTAGGGCCCAGTGTGATAAAGCTGTGTCTCACTCAGAGATCATGGGTCTTTCAGCAGGACAATGACCCAAAACACACTTCAAAAAGCACAAAAAAGTGTTAAGAGAGAAAGCACTTGATACTACTAAAGTGGCCAGCAATGAGAAAAGACGTGAATCCCATAGAACACCTGTGGAGAGATCTCAAAATGGCAGTTTGGAGAAGGCACCCTTCAAATCTCAGGGACCTGGAGCAGTTTGCCAAAGAAGAATGGTCTAAAATTCCAGCAGAGCATTGTAAGAAACTCATTGATGGTTACCGGAAGCGGTTGTTAGCAGTTATTTTGGCTAAAGGTTTTGCTACCAAGTATTAGGCTGAGGGTGCCAATACTTTTGTCGGGCCCATTTTTGGAGTTTTGTGTGAAATGATCTATGATTTGATTTTTGATTAATTCTCTTTTGTGTTTTTTCATTGCAAGCAAAATAAATGAATATATTAATACCAAAGAATTTGTGATTGCAATCATTTTCAAGAAGAAACTGAGTATTATCTGACAGAATTGAAGGGGTGCCAATACTTTTGGCCACCACTGTATTATATAGAGTGCTTGGATTAGCTAAATCATACTCTGTGCACACCGTCTCCAATTCCATACAAAGAAATATATTTTAAATAGTGGTTGGTTGGTGAAAATTTTTCTGAGTGGAGAAATATTTAATTTTGGCAGTTTTGGGGGGTTCAGTAATTGTATAACACGACGTCTTCAAATCTCCTATACAAAGAAATATATTTTAAATAGTGGTTGCTTGGTGAAAATTATTCTAAGTGGAGAAACGTTCATTTTTGGCATTTCTGGGGGTGAAATATCTTTCAAATAAACCGTGTGTTATTGTCATACAGATATATAGCCAGCAAATAGAGTTCTCTCTGTTGCTAAATCTTACTCAACGCCAAAAGGTATAATTCTGCCAGATTTTAAGTCCACAAAACACTAAAATATACCAGTGCGTTATTGTGATCCATATATATATATATATATATATATATATATATATATATATATATATATATATATATATATACATGCACACTTCTCTCTTTTATTACATATATCTTGTGCCACGCGCAGAGTTATAATAGTTAGCTTTTGAACATGGTTAGAACTAGAGGTGGTAAGCGAGCAAGGAGGGGCGTAGGAAGTGGAGATAGAAGTACGAGACAAGGCACTCCTTCCAGACAACACACAAGCGAGCACATTGTCATTCGCAGGACCGTCAGGCCTGTCATCGCTTGCCCAGTTCCTTGTGTGTCTCATTACTGAACAGCGTCGCCAATATATTCTTCAGTGGTTATCAGACCCTGCATCCAGCAGTTTTACCTTCTCTTCCTCTCAGTCACAGCCACAAATGTCACCATCATCATCATCAGTCCAACCTGAAGCGAACATGGGCCGAATGTCACAACCCAATATTCAGACCACTCCAAATAATCCATATTCTGAAGAGCTCTTTGATCACACAATGCGGTTGGGGTCAGAAGGCATTTCAAAAGATCAAGAGGTCAAAGAAAATGATTTTGTCTGCTCTGATGTCCAACCGCTGATGCCCTCAGAGGAGGAGAAGGAAGCTGGTCCGTCGGCAGATATACAGAGCGGTCAGCAACGCCTTACAGTGCCTGTGGCATCTAGCCCGCAGCTTGAGGATGTAGACTGTGAGGAAGACTAAGTCACCTGTGATGTTGATGACATTGCAGATCCAATGTGGCCTTTTGAGCAGCAGCTGGTGAGCGCATCATCAGTGGAGGAGGAGGATGATGGGATAGTGTCAGTGCAGGTCTGGCCTCAGAAAGGAAGAGGGTGGTCGCACATGTCCGCTGACATTACTCCGCCAGCCGTAGTCAGTGGTGGCAGTGGGAACACCGGTACTAGCTTTTCACAGTTGAAGAGTTCCAGGACCTGTGAAGCCTGGGCCTTTTTCGATCAAGCCTCATATTTGCTGACTGACGTCATATGCCGGATTTGCCGTCACTGCGTCATTCGAGGTAAGAAAGAAAAGAGTTTAAGCACCTTGAGCATGAACAGGCACATGCATGTAAAGCATGAATTGCTGTGGAATAATCGCTTGGAGAAAAAAGGCCACACAGGTCCTGGGCTCCAACCACCGTGACATCTTCTGCCTCCTCCTCTGCCACTTCCAAGCCCAAGCGGTCCTCTGCTGCCGATGTGCCAAAGCAGCATGAGCAGGCATCACCCCCACACCAAGTTACTCTCAGATGATTTCCACCACCAGCAACACAGCCTACACCTTCCCATTCTACCAGTGTGACCTGCACGCTGTACTGCAGCCAGACCAGCAGCCAGCCTTCTGTGTACCAGGTGTGGGAGCAAAAGAAATGCTTTCACCCCAAACATCCCAAAGCCAAAAGCCTGAATGTCGGCATTGCTAGGCTGTTGGTCTTGGAAATGTTGCCTGGTGGACACAGATGGGTTTCCGCCACGTCATGGCATGCTCCCAATATCAGATGCTGAGCAGGCATTTCTTCGCCAGAAATGCTGTCCCTGGACAGTAAGCACGGTCAAGGGCGTTACATCTCACTGACTGTTCACTGGGTGAGTTTGGTTGATGACAGTGCCTCTGGTGATGGTTCTCAACCGACCCTCTTCAACACTGCTGGGATGGTGCAGAGTCCAGATCCCCAACCTCGACAGGTAGAATTACGTGCCAAGAGAAACCAGGCCGTTCTCAAATTAATTTGTCTTTGAGACCGTCAACACACAGGTCAAGACCTCCCCGTCAACCGTCTGATATGTGATGTGGCAACACGCTGGAATTCCACCCTCCACATGCTCTAGCGATTGTGGAGCAGCGTAATGCCATTATGCAGTAGGAAATGTCGCATGGCCTGACTAGCAGTGGTGCGAACCTCGGGGTGTTGACCCATAGGGAGTGGAGACAGATGAAGAATCTCTGTACCATTCTTGGCAGTTTTGAAGAGGCCACCAAAATGATCAGTTGGCACAATGCCCTTGACAGCATGAACAATCTGGTTATATTTTTACTGGAACAAGCGTTAGGCACTCTGCAGCAGCAAGTCCCAGCAGTGATGGAGGAGTTGGACACAGAGCCTTAGTTGCCGGAGGATGTAGAAGGCCCGACTGTTTTGCAATTGTATTGGCCTTCTTTAGGTGGTTGTTCTAGATTGAGGGCGAGTGCAGGGCGGCAGTTCAGCTCACAGAGTAAAGCGCATGAAGCTATTCAGGGCTCTGGTGACAGTCAGTATGAGGATGAGGAGGCAGGGTGGACACCACCGGTACTGATTACCCTTCAGTGGTATGAGGCTGGCAGAGGCTTAGGAGATCCCGGCAGCATCTCACACCTGAATGCTTGGATGATACATTACCTGGAACATGATCCATGCATCAAGGCAATAAAAATGAACATCAATTACTGGGTGGCCACCCTCCTTGATCCACATTACAAGGCAAAAATGAGCAATTTCCTTCCACCCTCAGAAATTGACAGTAGAATGAAGGATTTTGAGACAGTGCTGATTGACCAACTTGAGACCTCTTTTGCGTCTTCACATTCTAATGTCACAGTGGAACAACGGCGACAATGTGACAGCAGAAGAATGGCAAATAGCCGCAGCAGCAGGCAGTGTGGCAGAACCCTGCTGGGTAACATTTAGCAATCAATTTTTACCACCACACCAACGCCTGCAAGGCAGGGCAGCATTCAGACACACAGAGACCGCCTTAAGACCATGGTCCATGATTACCTGCGGCTCAACATCAATGTTTTTGGACTTAGTCTGGACCCATTCAACTTCTGGGTGTCCAAACTGGATGAATGGCCTGAGCTTGCTCGACATGCCATAGAAGTTTTATCCTGCCCAGCAGCCAGCATTATCTCGGAACACACATTCAGCACAGCTGGCGAGGTGATAACTGACAAATGTATCTGTCTTTCTCCTGGCAATGTGGATCGTTTGACATTTATAAAAATGAATCAAACGTGGACCATTTTGTTGTCCCAGTTGCCGATGTCACTGACTTGTAAACTGTAGTATGTCTTCTTCACAATGTGAAATACACATTTAAACTACACTACATCTCATGTCTGTAGTTCACGTGTCTGCTGCTTCGACAAATTGTATTCTACTGCTGCCAACAGCTAGATTTACAAGTCTTATGGCTGAATTTATTTTTAAAATATACACCTGTATGACCTTGATGTGCACTGCATACACCTTACTTCTCCTCCTTGCAGCCCTCCAAATCTTTATTTTTTAAATGCCTCCACCTGTACTACCACCAAATGTACTAAGCCCTGTTATCCTGAACCTCGATGTTTCCCATTGACATGTTCTCGCTTCCACCAATGGTGCTGCCACCTAATCTTGTCGAACCGGAACCTTGCTGTTCCCCATTGGCATGTTCTTGCTGCCCCCAATGGTACTGTCGCCTAATCTTGTCGAACCGGAATCTCCATCTTCCCCACTGCCATGCTCTCACTGCCACCAATGGTACTGCTGCCTAATCTTGTTGAACTGGAGCCTCCATGTTCCTCATTGGCATGTTCTCGCTGTCACCAATTGTACTGCTGTCTAATGTAGTCGAACTGGAACCTCCATGGTCCCCATTGGCATGTTCTTGCTGCCACCAATGTTACTGCTGCCTAATCTTGTCGAACCGGAACCTCCATATTCACATTGGCATGTTTTGCTGCCACCAATGGTACAGCCGCCTAATCTTGTCGATCCGGAACCTCCATGTTCCCCATTGGCATGTTCTCGCTGCCACCAATGGTACTGCCGTCTAATCTAGTCCAGCCTGCAAAGGCATAACTTGAAGTTCTTGTGCTCTGGTGCAAAAAGTGAAATGTGGCTACTGCCAGTTACCATATATCATTTCCAATACCAGTGTTTTATGTGTCAAAGGGGCTTTTGGGCCCCCTCAGGATGCAGGGCCTGGTAGCAGCTGCTACTGCTGCACCTCCTATAGCTACGCCCCTGCTTGCAAATGTCCTCATCTTTTTACTGCCATCTAATCTAGTTGAACCTGAACTTCCATGTTCCTCATTGGCATGTTCTAGCTGCCACCAATGGTGCTGCCACCTAATCTTGTCGAACCAGAACCTCGCTGTTCCCCATTGGCATGTTCTCGTTGCAGCCAATGATACTGCCGCATAATCTTGTCGAACCGGAACCTCGCTGTTCCCCATTGCCATGTTCTCGTTGCAGCCAATGATACTGCCGCCTAATCTTGTTTTACCGGAACCTCGCCGTTCCCCATTGGCATGTTCTCGCTGCCACCAATGGTACTGCTGCCTAATCTTATCAAGCTGTCCTCATCTTTTCAGTTAGCCATTGAAAGGAATGAAGTATTTTAGCCTCTCAATTTTTTTCTGTCACTTCTAGAGCCAAATTTTCTTCCCTAAGTTGTTCCACGTATCCAGTTTACTGTTATGGATGGTAATTACAGCTTCTCCTCACCTGTATAGGTATAAAAATTAACCTGAACATCTTCTCTCATTGACTTTAATGCGGTTCAAGCTCAAATCCAACCTCGAACCGAACACCACTACTGTTCGAAGTACGACTCGAACTCGAAAATTTTACTGTTTGCTTATCACTAGTCATCGCGTCGCCTACGTCATCACTAGAGGCCAGCGCCTGGTAGGCTTAAGGCCTAACACCTTAGGCCTACAAGGGTGAATAGCAGAGCCCTCTGCTCTGCTGACACCGTGCAGCCCTCGGAATCAAGGACATTAGTCCCTGTCCCTGAACACCCGGGACACAGAGCCCAGGCGTTCAAGGCAGGATGCAGTGGCCGGGCCCCAGATAGTGGCAGCATTACCTTCGGGGCCTATCGGGGACTCCACCAACTCCCCGGCGGGCCAGTCTGAGCCTGAAGGGAGCCTTCTTACATTGTAACTGCTTCATGTGGATAAAATCATGACCACGTGGGCTAAAATTACGAGATTTTGCCAATAAAACTGCAGTGTTACTGGGCAAATAATGCAACCTTCAGCCAATGCATCTGGACATGGGTATGTCCACATGTGGCAGCTGCAAAATGGGAACACACATTTGTGGTAAATAACAGATCTTTATTGAGAATCAAGCTCAATTAGAGTTGTCAGGGCAAACAAATCTATCTAGCAAGCCTCTAGAACTGAAATGTATACTACGGCATGAGAACTGCTAAAACCTAACAGATGCTAGTGTTTATGCTTGTATTTTCAGATATCTTTTCTGGTAAATACTTTACAAGCAGTATATTAAGTTGGCCCTAGTTACGTATTCAGCTGGTTATGTGCTTATGCAAGTGTATGTATAATACTTTTGAATGTATAATACTCTTGATGTTTTTTTCTTGCTGATTCCATAAATTTTGACAGGAGTTATATTTACATAGCTGCATCAATCATATAACATATTAAGGGATTGTCAAGTATATAAAGAAACTAATTCCAATACTGGTGCCCATAATAATAATAATAGGTCTGTTTATTCCTAAAGATTTCTCTGGGATATGAATAATATACACACTATTCATATATTTAAGAACCTTCTTTCAAAGCCACTTGACCTCTGGACAACCCATAGAATTAAATAGTTCAATAAAGTTTTCTTTGCTAGAAAGGCTATTGTTAAATCCTGGTTGGCCTCTAGACCTCCCTCGATAGGAGAATGGAAAGGATTAATCAATAGCGCCCTGCCGCACCAAAAATGGCCGTTTCGACACAGAAATTGCCCAAGCAAGTTTGACAAGATTTGGGGTAGATGGATGAATGCCACTGACACGTTGCGAGGTTTGACAGCCTTGTCGTACGAAGGCCCTCCCAGCCCTTAGCACAATTTAGTGGTTCAAGTAATTTTAGTAACGCCCAACAGATCCTGTGAGGAATTCTCAGTGGTCCTTTATACAAGTTGTGGTCCCCCAACATTTGACTCTATGCGCACGGAGCCAATTTAATGGCTGACTGTTTACTCATATATATTTCTCTATTGTGGTTTATCACACAGACGCACCAATAATGATATTACTCATTATCCACTGTTTTTTTTTAGTTGATGGCGGACTGTTAGCTCCTGCATGTTGCAGGGTTTGTATTGTTTGTTTCCTCCTGTATTGTTATCATGGTTTTGTACTACTTTGATTTACATTTCATTACATTCTTGACAAATGTACACGTGATTTACCGATGTCAATGTCACAGTATGTATATTTGCCATTTTGGTATTGTATATTTACATGCGGATGTATTATTTGTACTATGTTCTTTTTTCTTTGTGTGCATATATACCTGACAATTTCTCTAAATAAAGTTTATTTGTTCCTCATGCATGGAAGGTGTACGGGTATTTTTGCATCTGTATAGTCTCCCAACCTATGGTACTGTGGCTTTTTTGCATGCTATGTGAATAGATGTCAATTTAAGGTGCAGCTTTCTGTCCACCTAGTGGAGAGATATATGGGTTACCACCAATCAGCTGCACCTGGGTATTTTTCTTTAATAGCATGGGGGCCTGTGTTACCTCTGTGCTGTGTTTAGTCTCATCTCAGCTTTACTAGCAGTGAGTATGGCCATGTTTCTGTTTTTCTTCTGAACCCTAAGATACCACATCCTAAATCTCAATGAAAGAAATATTCCAGTTGCAATTCCATTCATTACATAGTGGAATGCATCAATAACAATAAAACAACATAAAAATAATCACTGAAAATCAAAATTAATATCTCATGGAGGTATGGATTTGGAATGTGGAAAGTGGAAAATCTAATTTCAGGCTGATTCAACTTCAGTGGAAATGCCTCAAGACAAGGAAATGAGACTCAGTAGTGTGTGGCCTCCACGTGCCTGTATGACCTCCCTACAACACCTGGGCATGCTCCTACTGAGGAGGTGGATGCTCTCCTGAGGGATCTCCTCCCAGACCTGGATTAAAACATCAGTCAACTTCTGGTGGTGCAACATGGTGTTTGTGGATGGAATGAGACATGTCCCAAATGTACTCGATTGGATACAGGTCTGGACAACGGGCAGGCCAGTCCATAGTGTCAATGCCTTCATCATGCAGGAACTGCTGACACATTTCAGTCACAAAAGGCCCAGCATTGTAATGCATCAGAAGAAACCCAGGGCCCACTGTACCTGCATATGGTCTCACAATTGGTCTGAGGATCTAATCCCAGTACCTAATGGCAGTCAGTGTTCCTCTGGCTAGCACATGGAGGATTCTTCGGCCCTCCAAGGATATGCCTCCCCACTCCATTACAGATCCACTGCCAAACCCTTCATGCTGGAGGATGCTGCAGGCAGCAGAAGGTTCTTCAGGGCATCTCCAGACTGTCATGTCTGTCACGTGCTCAGAGGTAACCTGTTCTCATCCGTGAAGAGCACAGACTGCCAATGTGAAATCTGCCAATCTTGGTGTTCTCTGGCAAATGTCAATCACCCTGCATGGTGGTGGGCTGTAAGTACAACACCGACTTGTGGATGTCTGACCCTCATAAAACCTTAATTGAGTCTATTTCTGACAGTTTGAGTAGACACATGGATATTAGTGGCTTTCTGAAGGTCATTTTGCAGGGCTCTGGCACTGCTCTTCCTGTTCCTTTTTGCACAAAAGAGCAGGTAGCAGTCCTGCTGCTGGGTTGCTGCTCTCCTACTGCCCCCTCCACTTCTCCTGGTGTACTGGCTTGTCTCCTGGTATTTTCTCCATGTTTTGGACACTGTGCTGACATACACAGCTAACCACCTTCCCACAGCTTACAAAGTTAATGTACCTGCCAAGAAAGTCAATGATGAATCCTTTCACATTAATCTAATTACTTTTTCTACATGGTCCAAGAAATAAAAGTATAAGAAATGTTTTAATTATACCTGGGACCTGCCACAAGCACTTTATTATACCTCCTGTGATACCTATATTAGTAAACTGTCCTGTAAAATAATGTTATTGTAGAGCAGTGTACAAGCAATTATGCCTCTTAGAAGTAAAGTACCCTAAGAGGACTACAAGTACAAAAAAAGAAATAGAAAACAGTAAACAGTAAAAAATACTTTTACAAATAAAATAATAACAGTTACAAATAATTGGTGGTGTTGTGTCTCCAAAAGTATGATCTATTAAAATATAACATAATTTACCAGTATGGTGGACATGGTATAAACAAATTGCACTAAGTTTGGGTTTTTGACGTTTGTTTAAAAAAAAAAAAACAAAAAAAGCCCTCACTCAGGTCAGATTGAGAACAAAAAAGTTATTGGAGCTGCACTTTAACCAAAAAAGAAAAAAGTACTTGAAACGGAAAAAAAATTGGTATCACTGAAATGCTACCAACCTGAGGCCCTTAACCACATTGATTGTCAAAAGGTCGCAAAAAATGACAGAACAGTGTAAACTGCTGTTTGGGCACATGGCCGGGCTTACTAAGGAGTGAGCGCCATTTGGCTTTTAGAATGCAGATTTTGGTGGGTGTCATGTCACATTTAGTGTTGATAAAACCGTTCGAGAAAAGTTAAAGGGGTTGTCTCACTGCAAGGATCTTGCAAAAACAAGTAACTTTGCAATTTGTGTCCATTAACAGTGTCCTACCTATTCCTAGATATTCCCCTTTTAGAAGAAAATCAAGGCGGCACTACTCCGCTTGTTCAGCTGTTATTTTCAAAGGAGGATTACGAGTCACTCACACCAAACACTCTGGAGACGTGGTGCTCGGCTCCAAGCAAAAAGAGTCAGTCCGTTCATATAAATCACAAATATAGAAGTGATGGAGCGGCACTCACCAATCTTTCTCCTTTCCAATGCTTTGAGTGTAAACTTACATCATATAGTAGGGAAATAGATACTTCACCGACGATCGTTTCGCGTGTTCACTCTCACGCTTTCTCAAGGCATGACGGGAGAGGAGCGTTCCTCCGCAATATACCTCCCCCTTTGTGCCTCTCAGCTGATACAATTACTGGACAACGGACTCTGGATCAGATTCCAGTATAGGAGATGAGGCTATGGAGGTCCAACGAGATCATCTGGGGACTCTCACACGTGATGATGAAAGTTCATCATCACAGGGCCCTTTAGGCGAAGAACACGCCGTGGGGGGAGAAAAAAGATCAAGTCACCCCTACAGAGGGAGCGGTACCAAGAGGAAGCAGGTCTCTTGGAGAAGGTAGAGTGTCCTGCTCCTCGTAATTCCACATGCATTAAAGAGGGGAATGAGGGAAAAAATAACATCATAAACATATCAAGTTTAGAATTAACAGATGTAGATAAATCATTGTTGTCAAAGGGGTTAAATTTTTGTATAACTAGTCCCTTTAATTATATCCAATTCCAAATAAACCTGAGTAAATCCCTAAGAAAAATAAATTTGTATAAAATATTTAAAATAAAACTGAAAAAGAAATAATTTCAGTATGTGAAGGAGAGAAGTCAACGAAGGTTAGCAGGTTAGGATTTTCTTTTGGAAGTAATATGACTGACACTGATCAGGAGGTTGTTAAGGATCTCCTTGACCCCTTAAATGAGGATAAGGAAGAAGAGAAGGGAGAGATTGATGAAGAGGATCATTTCAATGGTGGTGAAAAATCCACTTTCATTCCCCCCTTGCCAGTGGGCTCAGCATTAGCTATGTTTCAGGAGGCAGTTCTAAGAGATGTAAAAGCTCTTATTTATCCCAAATCTGAATTTAATTTGACGAGGGAAGAAAGGGAAGCCCTGGAAAGATTGAGAAACAACACAGAAATTGTTGTGAAGCCTGCTGACAAGGGGGGGAAATGTTTTAATTATGGATAGGACATATTACATGGAAGAGGCAACAATACAACTAAATGATGAGAAAACCTATAGAAAATTGAATAAAGACCCAATGGATAATTATAAAAGAAAATTACAAACATTGTTGCAAAAAGGGATTCAAAATAAATTTATTTCACAGACACTAGCCGAAAAGTTATTTCCAAAAGAGGTTGCTAAACCATCGTGGTACTTCCTCCCAAAGATACATAAAAATCAACAATGTCCTCCGGGACGCGCGATAATTGCGGGTATTGGGTCACTAACTGAATTTGTGTCTCAATACCTGGATTGGATATTGAGACCATTATTAGCAAATGTACCATCGTTCCTATTAGATACTAGAACTCTTCTTTGAAATCTAGATGTAATGAATATACAACCAGGATACAGTCTGGCAACAATTGATGTTGTCAGTCTGTACACACGAATTTTACATAAGGATGGGATAGAAGCAGTTAGATCATTTTTGAAGAGATCAAATAGGCAAGAAAGTCACATAGAATATCTTTGTGAATTATTGGAGTTTATATTAACACACAATGCCTTTTGTTTTGGGAATCAATGGTACAACATACAGGGACGGCGATGGGGACACCAGTCGCCCCGACTTTTGCTAATATCTTCCTAGCATTATGGGAGGAGGAATTTCATATATAATGTGAGGAACCCATACTTATCCTACATACAACACTGGTCAAGATTTATTGATGATGTGATGATTGTTTGGTCGGGATCACAAGATCAGTTTGAGGATTTTTTAAAATATATAAATGAAAACAGCCTAAATATGGCATTTACAGTGACATTTGGGGGTGATAGTGTGGTATTCCTAGATGTAGAGGTGCAATTAAAAGAGAATGATATTAACTAAGGGATATAGGAAACCCAATGCTACGAATGCATTATTACATAATGATAGCTTCCACCCAGGGCATGTTAAAAAATCACTCCCATATGGACAGTTTTTGAGACTAAGGCGTAACAATAGTGAATATGGAGACTTTTGCAACAATCAGTTGATTTAATGGAAAGACTTAGGGCTCGAGGATATGAGGAAAAAAACATATCAAGAGCCTTTACTAAAGCCATGAAACAAGAGAGAAAACAATTACTGTACAAAAAACGTAAAAAAAGTGAAATGAATAGGTTTGTCTTTTTCCTTCGAGTATTGTAATTTGTCCGAATATGTGAAACGCACAGTAAGAAAACATTGGGATATACTTATGACTGATAGTGATCTGAAGGATAAGATCTTACAGCCTCCGATCGTTTCTTTTAAAAGGTGTCAAAATTGGAAGGATAAATTAGTGAACAGCAGATTAAAAGAGAAAAAATAATGATTGGTTGAAAAACTTGGCCCCAATAGGAAATCATAAATGTGGAAATTGTAATATTTGCTCCAAAATGAAAATAGGTGAAAATGTATGTATAGGTCCAGTTAAATACAGGGTAAAAGAATTAATAACGTGTAAAACAAACTATGTAGTTTACGTTATCTGGTGCAGTTGTGAGCATTACTATATAGGTAAAACTATTAGACCATTATATAAAAGGATCAAAGAACATATATACTCTGTAAAATCAGGAAAATGTGTACCTCGCTTTATTGATCATATGCGGGATGTGCATGGGGGGAATACAAGTAATATAAGATTTGCTGGTATTGAAAAGATTAGTGCGGAAGGGGTTAATAAAGATAGGCATACTAGACTATTGCAAAGTGAGTCTAGATGGATTCTTAAGACTGAAGCATTGGGTCCAATGGGACTAAATGAGAGGAACGATCTATCGGTCTTTTTGTAAATAATGTTTTTAAATTGTGTGTTGTTTTTTTAATTGTATCAGCTGAGAGGCACGAAGGGGGAGGTATATTGCGGAGGAACGCTCCTCTCCCGTCATGCCTTGAGAAAGCGTGAGAGTGAACACGCGAAACAATCGTCGGTGAAGTATCTATTTCCCTACTATATGATGTAAGTTTACACTCAAAGCATTGGAAAGGAGAAAGATTGGTGAGTGCCGCTCCATCACTTCTATATTTGTGATCTATTCCTAGATATCCCTTCTTGTATTGGCTGCATCAGCTCCTCAGGTCACTATAGCTACAGACCTGTTCAATCTCTCATGATAGGCTGCCAACACTGGTTGCTATAGCTTCAGACCTAGCTTCTAAAGACCATTTAACAGCGAGATAACACAGGAAAAGCTGCTAGTTAGGTTACTCAGGGGGGATAGCTACCTTAGGGAATAATACGCAGCAATATTTAGGGAGTTAGGGAGTTTTGTATAGATATTACATAGAAAAAAATCTGCTTGTGATCCTACTTGCCCGTTGCAAAATATAGGCATTTAAGACTACTTGATTTGCTGTGAGGGTTCTTCCATACGAGCCCATGTCACCGATATTGCATAGAAAAAATTTCTGTTTATAATCCTAATTGCCCGTTGCAAAGTATAGGCATTTAAGACCACTTGATTTGCTGTGGGGGTTCTTCCATACGACCTAATTTCGCTGATATTACATAGAAAAAATTCTGTTTTTAATCCTACTTGCCCGTTGCAAAGTATAGGCATATACTTGATTTGCTGTCTTTGGCGTATAGTTCTTCAATAAGAGACTGTGAACAAATCTTGACCTTCTTAATATTTATATTTTTGAACATTGAGTGAACTAGAGGTGGTAAGCAAGCAAGGAGGGGCACAGGACGTGGAGCTAGAGGTACGAGACTAGATGCTCCTTCCAGTGCTCCAGACAACACACAAGCAAGCACATTGTCCGTCGCAGGACCATCAGGCCTGTCATCGCTTGGTTGGTTCCCTGTGCGTCTCATTACTGAAGATTGACGCCAATCCCTTCTTCAGTGGTTAACATACCCTTCATCCAGCAGTTTTACTTCCTCTTCCTCTCAGTCAAGGGCACAATTGTCATCATCATCATCAGTCCAACCTGAAGGCCCAATGTTACTCAATAAACAGACCGCTCTAGATGATCCATAGTCCGAAGAGCTCTTTGATGACACAATGCGGTTGGAGTCAGAAGGCATTTCAAAAGATCAAGAGGCCAAAGAGGATGATTTTGTCTGCTCTGACGCCCAATCGCTGATGCCCTCAGAGGAGGAGAAGGAATCTGGTTAGAAATACCAAGCGGTCAGCAATGCCTCGCAGTGCCTGTGGCTTCTAACCCGAGGCTTGAGGATATACACTGTGAGGAAGAGGAAGTCACCTGTGATGATGATGACATTGCGGATCCAATGTAGTCTGTTGAGCAGCAGCTGGTGAGCGCATCATCAGTGGAGGAGGAGGATGATGGGTTAGTGTCAGTGCGAGTCTGGCCTCAGAAACGGAGAGGGCAGTCGCACAAGTCTGCTGACATTACTCTGCCAGCCGTGGTCAGTGGTGACAGCAGTAACACCGGTACTAGGTTTTCACAGTCGAAGAGTTCCACAACCTGTGAAGCCTGGGCCTTTATCGATCAAGCCTCAGATTCACCCACTGACGTCATATGCCGGATTTGACGTCAACGCATCAGTAGAGGAAAGAATGTAAAGAGTTTAAGCACCATGAGCATGAACAGGAACATGCATGTAAAGACTCCCAAGAGTCACTTGGAGAAAAAAGGCCACACAGGTCCTGGGCTTCCAATCACCATGACATCTTCTGCCTTCTCCTCCTCCGCCACTTCCAAGCACCATCCCCAGTCCCAGATACTGTCGGCCAATTCCCTCCAGCAACACAGCCTACACCTTTCCGTTCCACCAGTGTGACCTGCACGCCGCACAGCAGCCAGGTGTGGGAGCATAAGAAACACTTTCACCTCAACCATCCCAAAGCCAAAAGCCTGATTGTTGGCATTGCCAGGCTGTTGGCCTTGTTAATGTTGCTTTTCTGCCTGGTAGACACAGATGGATTCCACCATGTCAAGGTCTTGGCATGCCCCTAATATCAGATGCCGGGTAGGCATTTCTTTGCCAGAAAAGCTGTCCCTGTCCTGGCTCTCCACGCTGCAGAAAACATCTCCAGTGCGTTGACTGCATCTGTGTCCATCACAGTCCATCTCACTACAGACGCATGGACTAGTAAGCACGGTCAAGGGTGTTACATCTCCCTGACTGCTCACTGGGTGAGTTTTGTGGATGACAGTGCCTCTGGTGATGGGTCCCAGCCGACACTCTTCCACACTGCTGGGATGGTGCAGAGTCCAGATTCCCAACCTCGATGGGTAGCATCACGTGCCAAGAGAAACCAGGCCATTCTCAAATTAATTTGTCTTGGAGACCGTCAACACACAGGTCAAGAGCTGTGGACGGCTCTGCACACTCAAACCGACCAGTGGCTGTGTGCTAAGAACCCGGCGCAAGGCAAGGTGGTGTGCGACAACGGGAGAAATCTCTTTGCTACCCTTTGGATCGGTAGACCTACTGTCTGTTGAGGAAGGCTCGAGGTCTTAGCTCACACTTCCCGCGTTCGCACCCTGCTTCGGCATGACTGGCAGCGTTGCAGCGTGATCTGGGCCTCCCCGTCCACCGTCTGATATGTGATGTTGCAACACGCTGGAATTCCACCTTCCAGATGCTCCAGCGATTGTGGCAGCAGCGTAGTGCCATTATGCAGTTTGAAATGTCGCATGGCCTGACTAGCAGTGCTGCGGACCTCAGGGTGGTGTCCCATAGAGTGTGGAGACAGGTGGAGGATCTCTGCACTATCTTTGGCAGTTTTGAAGAGGCAACCAAAATGGTCAGTCAGGACGATGCCATGACTGTTGTGGTTATTTTTACTGGAACATGTGTTAGGCACTCTGCAGCAGCAGGTCCCAGCAGTGATTGAAGAGGAGGAGGCAGACACAGAGCCTTGCTCGCCAGAGGATGTATAAGACCCAACTGTTTCACAGTTGTATAGGTCTTCTTTAGGCGGTGGTTCTAGGTTGAGGGCGGGTGCAGGATGGCAGTTCAGCTCACAGAGTAGAGAGCATGAGGCTGGCCAGGGCTCTGGTGGCAGTCAGGATGAGGAAGTAGAACAGGATGAGGAAACCAGTACGGATTACCCTTCAGTGGTAAGAGGTTGGCACAGATTACAGGGGGAGGAGGAAGATCCCATTAGTGCCCCTCGACCTCGAGGCTTGGGAGAACCCGGCAGCAATTCACACGAGTGGTTGGATGCTGCATTACCTGCAACATGATCCACGCATCATGGCAAAAAAAATGAACAGCGATTACTTGGGGGCCACCCTCCGTGATCCACATTACAAGAAAAAAATGAACAATTTCCTTCAACCCAAAGAAATTGACAGTAGAATGCAGGAATTTGAGACAGTGCTCATTGACCAGCTTGTGACATCTGTTCTATCTTCACATTCTAATGTCACGGTGGAACAACGTCAGCAAAGCAGCAGCAGTTGAATGGCAAATAGCCGCAGCGGCAGGCAGTGTGGCAGAATCCTACTGGGTGACATTTTGCAATTGTTTTTTACCACATTACCTACGCCTGCAAGGCAGGGCAGCATTCAGACACACAGAGACTGCCTTAAGACCATGGTCCATGACTACCTGCGGTTCAACACCAATGTTTTTGGACTTAGTCTGGACACATTTGACTTCTGGGTGTCCAAACTGGATGAATGGCCTGAGCTTGCTCGACACGCCTTAGAAGTTTTATCCTGCCTAGCAGCCAGCGTTATCTCAGAACGCAAATTCAGGACACCTGGCAGGATGATAACTGACAAACGTATCCGTCTTTCCCCTGACAATGTGGATCGTTTGACATTTATAAAAATGAATCAAGTGTGGATCTCTGACCATTTTGTCGCCCCGGTTGCCGATGTCACTGACTAGTAAACTGTAAAATGTGAAATAATTTTTTTTTTTTATATTGTGTTTTTATTATTTTTCCAAACACAGAAAAGGTACACAACAAAGCATTAACAATGTTCCTTCCAAGTTCCATTGAATTCATACAACAAGGTAGCTATATGTGCGTTACAGGGTATACACTAAATGATGCGGTCTTGAAAATCAGAGGGGTGACCGTAACTTCAAATACATATCCCTTATGTTAGCCAACTATGTTGATCTCTCACGGCTAAGTTCAGTCTAGCGAGGGGGCTTGTCCCCGCCTCAACAAGAATCAAAGAAGCCGCGTGTTCTGCCCCGTCTATTTGTGGAAGGGAGCACGTTTATGGACATTGTAGTTATAGACCAACATTGCTTCAACCTAGCTAATACATAACAGAATCCCCCACCCCATCCGTCAGGCCTCACTCACCCCGTGGCAGACGGCGTGGGTCGAGGGACTCCGTTGTCCACCAAACAGCTGAGCCCAGCAAACATTGGAAAGAAACAGGGGATGACAAGGGGAGAAAGGTGTGGGAAGGGGGGATGCAGACAGGGGTGTACAGACAAGACATACTACAGACAGTACCCACGTCCGGAGTATAGTAGGCGGGCGCTGGCTTGCCCCCCGATCATATGAAGTAACCATCATGCGACTTCAATCCCTATTCTCAAGGGATTAATGGTGTTCCTGCCATTTGGTTCTCTATGTACCAGGCAGTGAGGCCAAAGCAGTGCTTCAATTTGAGTTGTATGTGAGCTGGAAGGATAGTTATGAAAGATGCCCATACCAAAAATAATTGTTTGGTTTTCCTTTCCTTATGGGCCACTGTTTCTATCCAGTCCATTTGGAAGATGTGGGAGAGCTTCTCCAAGGATAATCGCATGGGAGGTGGGTCGGTCTGTATCCAGTAGTGTAAGATCGTCTTCCTGGAGGCAGCGGAAATGTAAAACCATGTTTTTTTTTTAGGTGGTAGGTATGTGGGTATAGTCCGGGGGAAGGATTCCAAAAAAACTCCAAGAGCAAGTGAGTGGTCTCAAATGTTTGAACTGCGATCCAGAATTGTTGGATTCGTGGACAGGACCAAAGGCAGTGAAATAAATTGCTGTGAGGGCTGCCACATCTTAGGCATGCATAGTTTGCAGAGTTACCCATCAGAAATCCTCTGTGTGGTGAGACGTAGGATCGGTGTACTATGTTAAAGGACATCTCCCAGTACGTCATTGATGGAAGGTACTTGGCTCCCCTTGTTAGTGATTGTATAATGGCATCTGACGCGAGTGAATCTAGTTCCCTTGACCAGGAGCTAAGACCAGACCCCCTACAAGAGTAGTCTATGGGGGGACCTAAGCAAATGGTAGAAATGTGTGATTAAACGTTTGGAGCGTTGGGAGTCGCTAGTGATGTGAAGAAACAGGTCATCCCAGTCTCTTTCTCCCAGGGTCCTTAAAACGGCATATACATAGCTACACACTTGTAAGTAGTTAAATGGGTTTGGGGTGATGCCTGTGTATTGGAGCCTAACCTCGCCAGAGGTCGAGGGTTGTCTAGTTTTGATGTTCACCAAAGAGGCAATATTTTGAACTCCCAGCTGTCGCCGCCTCTGTAATTGACTGTGTGCCTTCCCCTCTTGGAAGTTGGGGTTCTTTATGAATTGTAAGTGGAGAGAAAAGTTAGGGTTAAGGTGAAGGAGCTGTCTCGTTTTCTTCCATGTGCGCCATGGGGACATAATTAGCGGATTATGTCTAATGTGCGTGGGCAGTGCTGTGTACGGAAGGTGGAGCAAGTTAGTTAGTGAAATATCAGGGAAAAACTGAGCATCCAAGGCAATGTCAGTAAAGGAACTCGCCGACTACCCTCAATTGCGGCGCAAAGTTATAGAGCCGGATTTGAGGGAAATGAATTCCTCTGTTTGACCTGGGTTGACCAAGGATTAGCAGGCCAGTTCTTGGCCGTTTACCGTTCCATATAAACTTTCGGAACATAGTTTCTGTGAGTTTGAGGTCTGCTGGTTTGAGGAATAGTAGTAGAGATGGTAACAGGTACAGTAACTTAGGGAAGATAGACAACCGTGAACGCGGATACCTTAAGGCATCTGCTTTCTATTCTTATGCCATCAAACTTAGTGACTGTCTCCAAATGTCGCAGTAGCGGATCTAGCGAGAGGTTAAAAAGGAGAGGGGACAGGGGGCATCCCTGCCTTGTGCCTCTATGTGAAATACACATTTAAACTACACTACAACTCATGTCTGTAGTTCCTGTGCCTGCTGCTTCGACAAATTGTGTTCTACTGCTGCTAACAGCTAGATTTACAGGTCTTGTGGCTGATTTTATTTTGAAATACACCTGTATGACCTTGATGTGCACTGCATACACCTCTTACTCCTCCTCCTTGTAGCCCTCCAAATCATTGTTTTAAATGCCTCCGCCTGTATTACAACCAAATGTGCCAAGTCCTGTTATCCTGAACCTCGATGTTGTCGCTTCCACCAATGGTACTTCCGCCTAATATTGTCGCCTAGGGGAAATTCCTCCCCCCACCCCAGTTACGAGGGCTGCTATCAGTCCTCTATTAACAGTTTCCGGGCACCATACAGCCAAATCAAATGGGGCCCCCACCCATTATTAGTTCATATTTTTTGACATATCAGTAAGTCCCTTTTTGATTAGGGCCCCTGAGAGGGGTACTGCCCTTACTGCCCTATTGGCACCCCTCTATGTGGTGGCAACAAGAACATCCCAACGGGGAACATGGAGGTTCAGCTAGCAGGGGTGTAATTATAGGGGGTGCAGTGGTAGCAACCGCTACGGGGCCCTGCATCCTGAGGGGGTCCAAAAGCCCCTTTTACACATAAGACACCGGTATTGGAAATGGCTTATGATAACTGTCAGGGGTGGGGGTCCCATTTGATTTGGCTGTATGGGGCCCTGAAACGGTTAATAGATGACTGATGGCAGCTGTGCCTACTGCTGCACCCCCTATAACTACGCCCCTGCCAGCTGAACCTCCATGTTCCCCGTTAGGATGTTCTTGCCGCCACCACATATATGACATGTTCTTGGGCCCTGGTGCAACAAGTGAAATTGGGCTCCTGCCAGTTACCATGTGCCATTTGCAATATCGGTGTCTTCTTATGTATCAAAGGGGCTTTTGGGCCCCCTCAGGATGCAGGGCCTCATAGGAGCTGCTATCGCAGCACCTAATATAGCTACGCCCCTGCTTGCAAGCTTCTCATCTTTTAAGTTAGCCATTGAAAGGAATGAAGTATTTTAGCCTCTCAAATTTTTTCTGTCACTCTTAGAGCCCAATTTTTTTCACGTTGTTCCACGTATCCAGTTTACTCTTCTGGATGATAATTACAGCTTCTCCTCACCTGTATAGGTATAAAAATTAACCCAATTCTTTTCAAGACGGAGCGGAGCTGAGCTTTTGAAACACGCAGCGGCGATCTTTCATCTGAATGTCGCTGTGTATTCGGCATAGACTGCAGTGATAATCTCACTGCTAATTGTTAGATCCATCTTGGGGACCGACAGATTGGACCCCGAGACGGATCCTAAAAGCACTTCTAACACGGAGTGTAAACTCCGTGTGAACAAGCCCTAAGGTCTTTTTATTTGAGGGACATCTTGAAAAAATTTGGAGAAACATCTGTTGCCAAGCATTTTACAGAGTTTGGTCACAATAATAGTGACCTAAAATGGCGAGTACTAGAAAGCATAGAAGGCAGCTATCAGGAAGAGATAAAGAGACGGTTGCTACAGAAAGAGGTGTATTGGATATCGACGCTAGATGCAATGAGCCCGATAGGCTTAAACGAGGCATGCAATTGGAAAGTTTTCCTTTGAAAAGAATTGAGAGAGGGCAAGGTAGCATACGTGCAATGGCTATTTATGAGCTAACAGAGCCAAATAGTAACCAAGAAACAAAGGGTTTCTTGGTTTAAGCCCCAGGTATGCTTACTGTAGCTGAGCTTGAGAAAGGGGACCGCCCCAAAACGTTGCGCAGGCGCAGTGCCACTCACAGCAGATGAGAGGACTAGTCTCATTACAGAGGTATTGCACCCAGTTCACTAAAGAAAGAAAGAGACCGTGGTTTGGAGCGATACTACAATAGACCGGCAAGTCTTCCAGTTAGCTAGCTAAGAGCCAGTGAGTTCTGTCTGATTGTATCAGTTTTGTCTGTTCCAGTGCCGTCGGGCACACAAAAGCAAATGAACAGTTTGTGTCTGGCTCAATGCTTAGCCTTCTGTTTGAATGCCAGTATTTACACCTTCACGTTTGTAAACGTTAATGCACAAGTGATTAAGAGTATGCACATGTATATGCTAAGATACTAATTGTGCAACAATAAATAGATAATAAATAGATAATTGAAAGAGTAAAGCTGTTTCTAAGAAGACTTTATTTCAGTCCAGTGAAGTCACAGAAAACCTAGAGGTCCTTGTCTGACCCCTGGGTTGCCATGGCAACCACCGGAACCCGACAATTTTGTTGCTGGAGTTGCGGTGGAGCTGTCTCCCTCTGTCATACTCCTTAGCTGCTGTGATCGATATTTGCGGCATCTAAGAGGCTAAACCACCAGAAACTGTTGTTATCTCTGCTCTCAACGGCAAGTGCTGGAGCCAGGCTGTCAATCACCACCAGGGTCCTGCACCAATCGTGCGGGCACATCTCCTGAGCCCGCACAATCTCCATGACGTTCCTGGACGTCATGGTGCATTTAAGAAATATTAATTATTATTAACAATATTAATATTCAAGAATATTAATATTGAACAATAACAATATTCCCACCTAGATTCTCAGGGGACGGTCAACGAAGAAAGAGGTTTCAACGACAAATGTATAAGAAAAGATTATATTTTATCCAGAATGAAATGGGGTACAATGGGGTAAAAATACATTAAAATAATACACAACAAAACAAAATAAGGATAAACTCAGTAACAAGGAAAGCACATATCAAACTATAGTATGTCAACACCTATATAATCACACCCTGTGAAACAACACAACAACAAAAGAGAATAAGCAAACAATACAATAACTCCTGAACAAAACAACAATACCTAAAATGGAGAGTTATGCAAAAATATTTACCAGAATCTGAACAAAGTTCCTCCTAGTTTACTACACAAGACATTCCAATGGACTCCCTTCCTCTCAGGAGCTTGGACCTCAGAAGCCTCCTGTCCTCAGCTCCCCTCCCTTCAGCTATCCAGCCCTGGGTATTTATATCATTCTTCCACCCAAAAGGTTGCATAGGCAAAAACTAATATCTCTCTTGGGATCTGCTGAATCATCTTTGTTTCCCCCCCAAATGTATACATAAAAAGCTCCGGAGATGGACATACTGTCTCTTCTGTCATCCGTAGACAATTTTGTAAATATAACTTGTTTGACTGAGAAACTGCCAGTCTATAACTGAATTTGATAAGGCCAATCTTTATCTGTCTACATACAAAGAAAACCAACTCTATACTTTCCCACCTGTGCAACTCTAGGAATACTTGTCATTATATATACACACAGAAATTCATCCTATTAAAATATAACTTATAATAAACATACGTTAAACTATATTCTTTATAAACATTAGAGGGACAATGTTGTCTTAAATAGGTGAACTAACCCTATACTTCCCTCTAGGAACTTTCAACTTGAATAATGCCCTAAGCGGAGAACCCGCCCTGAAAAAGGGCGACCCCACAATAACTCCTAAACAAATCCCTAGATTATCCCTATACTGATATAGGTAAATAAATCAGGGGAATAGAGTCCGTAATCTAACAGTCTATAACAAGGTGTAAAGGGCATATGGATTCATAACAACAAGTCAATGTGAACAAAGTCCTATTAAAGATATATTCAAAACTTCAACAATAGATAAGTATAAGCACACAAAGAATACATGCAAATCCACAGACGCGTTTCGTCCCGATCTCCGGGACTCCTCAATGGGTTACAACTTATAAACACTTACATTATTAATATTCATTCAGTGCAAATCACAAAATATGCTATTAATATTCACAAAGAAATCCTGCATCTTCAGTGTCAATACAGACCAGGATCACTCACGTGTATACCCAAGAGTTTGTTTATCTCCAGGGGATGGGGGCGCCACGTTTATCTGCACCTGTAAGGTCCCACACTGTCTACCAAATGAGGGGGAGTATATATAGTGTCAAAGAACTCCTCCTTCAATATACTAACGCCTCCTATTAAATGTATTCACCATATGCCTAGCAGACAAGCTTCATTACACCTACCGACAAGCTCCTCACATTCCAGACACCTCCACCGCCGGCATAAAGTCCAGCGTCCACAAACTCCCAATGCGCATGTCCGGCAACACACAAGATGGCGCCGGCAGCATCAGCCAGTCCACCGCGCCTCTGCCAATCATCGTACCAAAACACTTATTTCCGCACATGCGCCGCCAGCAGACCAGTAGCGCCGCTAGTACAATCAAAACAACAGCGCCCAGAGGAGAGCTGTGGTTGATTCATTCACCTCATAGTGCCCAAGCACCCATTGCGCATGCACCGCCAGAAGGCTGATAGCGCCGATTATATTTCTTCATAAATCGCATTTACAGATTATTCACATTTATGCATATCTTACACCATGACGTACAAGAACGTCAGGGTGCATTGAAGGGTTAAGCTACAGGAGGGCAGTAGAAAGCTATGGAAACTCCACCTTAAATGTTTCTTGTCTATGATTAAAATATAATATTAAAGAAAAAGATTAAAATAGACACATCACCAGTTACTGATGGTATGCACCGCGTGTTCTAATGGAATTAAGTAATGTGATATACAAGCCCTTATTTTTAATATTTATGGAATGTATAGTAACGGGGTATGTCCGAAAGGTTTGGCGCATAGTGAATTTGGTGCCAGTATTCAAAAAGGGTTCTAAACATGACTCTGAAAACTACAGGCTGGCAAGTTTAACCTCTGTGGTAGGTAAAGTGTTGGAAGGTTTTCTAAGAGATGCTATCCTGGAGTATCTCACAATAAATGTATAATGCTGTTCCAGCATGGGCTTATGAAGGATTGGTCCTGTCAAACTAATCTCGTCAGCTTCTATGAGGAGGTTTGTTCTAGGTTGGGTGGAGGCATTGGATGTTATACAGTGAAGTAAGTACAGTAATTATTACTTGCTGATTATGTAAGTTTGCCCACTGACAAAGACATAAACAGTCTATAATTTTAATAAATAAAACAAAATCCAGAAAATCACACTGTATAAATTATATAAATTTATTTTATTATATAAATGTATTTAAAAAATGTATTGTTTATAAAAAGTATTTGATCCCTCTGGCAAACAAGACTTAATACTTGGTGGCAAAACCCTTGTTGGCAAGCACAGCAGCCAGACATTTTTTGTAGTTGTTTGTGAGGTTTGCGCTCATGTCAGGAGCAATTTCGGTCAAGTCCTCTTTGCAGATTATTTCTAAATCATTTAAGAATTTGAGGCTGTCGCTTGGCAACTCGAAGCTTCAACTCCCTCCTTAAATTTTCTATGGGATTAAAGTCTGGAGATTGGCTAGGCCACTCCATGACCTTAATGTGCTTCTTTTTAAGCCACTCCTTTTGTTGCCCTGGCTGTATGTTTTGGGTCATTGTCTTGCTGGAAGACCCAGCCACGACCCATTTTTAATGTCCTGAGGGAGGGAAGGAGGTTGTCACTCAGGATTTTCATTCCTTTCAATGGGTAACTGAAAAGATGAGGACAGTTTGCAGGCAGAGGCGTAGCTATAGGAGGTGCAGCGGACTACATTAGACTACAGTACCATTGGGGGCAGCGAGAATATGGCACTGGGGAACATGGAGGTTCCGGTTCGACCACAGTAGGCAGCAGTACCATTAATGGCAGTGAGAACATGGCAATGGGGAACAGTGAGGTTCCGGTTTGACAAGATTTGGTGGCAGTACCATTGGTTGCAGCGAGAACATGGCATTGGGGAACATGGAGGTTCCGGTTCAACAAGATTAGGTGGCAGTACTATTGGTGGCAGGGAGAACATGGCAGTGGGGAACATGGAGGTTCTGGTTCAAGAAGATTAGGCAGCAGTACCATTGATGGCAGGGAGAACATTGCAATGGGGAACATGGAGGTTCCGGTTCGACCACAGTAGGCAGCAGTACCAATGGTGGCAGTGAGAGCATGGTAATGGGGAACAGCAAAGTTCCCGTTCAACAAAATTAGGCAGCAGAACCATTGGAGGTAGCGAGAGCATGGCAATGGGGAACAGCAAGGTTCCGGTTCAACAAAATTAGGCGGCGAGTTTCCATTTTGGGGGCAGCGGAGAACATGGCAATGGGGAACATGGAGGTTGCGGTTCAAAAAGATTAGGCTCCAGTACCATTTTTGGCAGTGAGAACATGGCAATGGGGAACATCGAGGTTCAGGATAACAGGACTTAGTACATTTAGTGGTAGTACAGAGGGAGGCATTTAAAAAATAATGATTTGGAGGGCTGCAAGGAGGAGGACTAAGAGGTGTATGCAGTGCACATCAGGGTCATACAGGTGTATATTTCAAAATATAATGAGCCGTAAGCCGAGGTTCCGGTTCGACTAGATTAGACGGCCGTGCCATTGGTGGGAGCGAGAACATGGCAATGAGGAACATTGAGGGGCTAGACTGGCCGCTGTACGGCGTGCAGGTCATACTGGTGGAAGGGGAAGGTGTAGGCTGTATTGCTGTTGGGAATTGGCCGACAGTATCTGGGGCTGGTGCTTGGGCTTGGAAGTGGCGAAGGAGGCAGAAGATATCATGGTGGATGGAAGCCCTGGACCTGTGTGGTCTTTTTTCTCCAAGTGACTCTTCCACAGCAATTCATTCATGCTCGTGGTGTTGAAACACTTTAGATTCTTTCCTCTACTGATGCTTTCAAAGCAAACCCGGCATATGACGTCAGTCGGCGAATCTGGGGCTTGTTTGAAAAAGTCCGTTGAAATGAATAAGAAACCCATTCCCAAAAAATGTTTGGGGGGGTTTATTTTACAGGAAAACGAGGAAAACCGTTTGTCTTTTTTAAAAAAAAAAAAAAAAATTCTTTCTTTTATTTAAAATTCGTTAAAAATTCCCATTTGGGAAGCAAGAAAAAGGGGGGAAATGAAAATTATAGCAACAAAATGTAGTATGGGTTAACCCGAGTAGACAAACCGACGGTTTCGGAATGGGTCCCCTTTACTCGGGTTGTTGGGGATACGTTGGTCTCCCGGAAATCACCGATTATAAAGGGAAAAAAAAGGGGTCTGTGCCCAAATGCATCATTTCGGTACAACATTAAATGTAATTTTAAACTAACTAATAAAAACAAATAATGCATGCTAAAAGAAGACCCATAAATTAGTTGCAAATGTTATTAGCAAATATAAGGAAAAAGTCTAAGGCTGACCTACAGTAACAGGGAAAAAAAAAAAAAAAAAGGGGAAGTACTCAGCACATAAACAGGAATTTATTTTGATGGCAGTAGATTTTTTACTCCACCATAATTATTTTTCATTTGATGGGGAGTTCTTTTTACAGGTATGTGGTGCCTCGATGGGGGCCCGCTTTTCCTCCTCCCTAGCAAACATATACACTCACCGGCCACTTTATTAGGTACACCTGTCCAACTGCTCGTTAACACTTAATTTCTAATCAGCCAATCACATGGCGGCAACTCAGTGCATTTAGGCATGTAACATGGTCAAGACAATCTCCTGCATCAGTATGGGGAAGAAAGGTGATTTGAGTGCCTTTGAACGTGCATGGTTGTTGGTGCCAGAAGGGCTGGTCTGAGTATTTCAAAAAACTGCTAAATCTCCGGGGATTTTCACACAAAACCCATCTCAGGGTTTACAGAGAATGGTCCCGAAAAAAAAAAAAACATCCAGTGAGCGGCCCAGTCCTGTGGGCGGAAATGCCTTGTTGATGCAGAGGTCAAAGGAGAATGGGCAGGACTGGTTCGAGCTGATAGAAGGCAACGTGACCCCAAAATAGCCACCCGTTAAACCCAAAAGGTAGGCAGAAGAGCATCTCTGAACCCACTGTCCGGCTACCTTTGCGGCAGAGGGCCTACAGCACCAGAAGCCCACCCCGGGTGCCACTCCTTTCAGCTAAGAACAGAAATGAGGCTCCAATTTGCCAAGCTCATCGAAATTGGACAGTAGAAGATTGGAAAAAAAAACGTTTTGCCTGGTCTGATGAGTCTCGATTTCTGCTGCGAACATTCGGATGGTAGGGTCAGAATTTGGCGTCAACAACATGAAAGCATGGATCCTATCCTGCCTGTATCAACGGTTCAGGCTGGTGGTGGTGGTGTCATGGTTGTGGGGAATATTTTCTTGGCACTCTTTGGGCCCCTTGGTACCAATTGAGCCGTTGAAACACCTTGGGGAATCTATGCCACGAAGAATTGAGGCAGTTCTGAAGGCAAAAGGGGGTCCAACCCGTTACTAGCATGGTGTACCTAATAAAGTGGCCGGTGAGTATATATGTCATCTTTTGAGGACATGTTTCTGTTTGCAGGTGAGGAAAGATTCAAAGCTCATATCTACTGGTATTGTCGATATATCGACGACCTGCTATTTATATTTATACAATTCATCAATTACCTTAACAGCAACACTAAGAATCTCAAGTTTACATATAATTATCATGAGAGCCAAATTGACTACTTAGATATCACCTTGGTGAGTACCAGGGATAAAAAAATAGAAGTCATGCCTTTTTTCAAAAAAACATCACGCAACTCTATTTTACAAGCCTCCTCTTGTCATCCCCGACATGTGGTGGACAATATCCCCTTTGGAGAATTATGTCGATTTAAAAGAAACTGTTCGCAATTAAACAACTTTGAGGATATCAAAAATAAAACATGCATAAAATTGAAACAGCGCGGTTATAGCAAGAAAATACTGGCAAAAGCATCTGATAGAGTTGATTCTTTAAATAGGGAGGATTTATTGAAGTGTCAAACAAAAAAACACAAACAAGCTAAGGGTAATACCATTACTTTTAGCACACGATACAGTAGACAATACAGTCAAATTGTCGATATCGTGAAAACACGTCTGCCTCTATTATTTGTGAATCCAGAAATTAAAAATGTTTTACAAACACAGGTGAGATATGTTTCTCGCAGAGCCCCGAGTCTGGGCTCTATCCTCTCTCCGAGTCTCCTACCCCCTATCGAATCGCGACCTAATATGTGGATCGATGTTAAAGGATCCTATAGATGCGGACATTCCATCTGTACCGTATGCAAACATGTACAGCGCACAACCCAATTCACTTCTGATAGTAATGGGAAGAACTATTTCATCAAAAATTACATCAATTGCAACACGAAATATGTTGTATACCTGATTAGTTGCACAACATGTCGCCTCCAGTATGTAGGATGTACCACTGGTCCTCTCAAGGTGAGGATCAGGAGACATCTATCAGATGCCTGTCGTCCGGTCAGCTTTAAATCTTCAGCTGTCTCACGCCACTTTGCCGAGGAGCATGCCGGTGACACCTCGGCACTTACAGTTTGTGGCATTGAAAAGGTCATACGTCCACCTAGGGGCGGCGACTTGGGTAAGAAGCTTCTATCCAGGGAAACCTGGTGGATCTTCCATTTGTCCACCAGGTTTCCTCTGGGTCTTAATGTCAGACAGGATATCACTTATCATTATTGAGATTAAGGAAGTGTAGGGGAGAGGAAAGAAAAAAGGAGGGAGAAGGTTTTTTTCCCTTTTTTTTTTTTTCCTGTTACTGTAGGTCAGCGTTAGACTTTTTCCTTATATTTGCTAATAACATTTGCAACTAATTTATGGGTCTTCTTTTAGCATGCATTATTTGTTTTTATTAGTCAGTTAATATGTCACATGTTTAATATTTTACACGAAATGTATGCATTTGGTCACATGACCGGTTTTTCCCGTTATATAATTTCGGTTTATTTCCGGCCATGACCAGAGCATATCCAACCCAAACCCTGAGTAAGGGAGACGCCATTCCGAAAGCGTCGGTTTGTCTAGCTCGGTTGAACCCAGACTACATCTTTTTGCTATAATTGCATATTACCCACCTTGC